>VDFB02326952.1:0-123469 GCA_007258455.2 Sequoia sempervirens
CCTATAATAGCCTATCGGCTAATTATTTGCGGGCTTCTACATGTTAGGGTCTGAACAGACGGCAGCAGATCGGTTGTAAACCAGTCATAAAGGTGAGGCACTGAGGATAATTCCTCCAGCTTTCCTGTCCTTATGTGGCAAATTGCTATTTCACCGCATTTCCACTTTCGCGCATAATATTGTTTAATAACAAAACTTGACGCCCTCAAAATTTGACTGGGTACACAAAAGCCAAGTTTATAGTCGTTGTTGAATATTGTAAGTCGCGCAAGTAACAATCATCATCTAAATTACAGCCTGGAATGCATCCGATTTTGGAAAATGTTATTCGAGGATAGTACGGAGAGAAACATAGTTTGCCATTAATTTACATTTTTTAATCTAATTAAATTTTGTCTCGTGTTCTAAAACAGCAAGCATCAATTAGTAAAATAAAAGGTTTTTCTTTTGGACAAGACTCGACTACTGCTTGCTGGCTTCCAACTGACGAACAATTTGTTGAAAAACTTTATTTAATAGATACCTATCCGACATTCCTCTTATCTACGGGGAAGAAGTCCATTTCCTTGCATCTCATAGAAGTTGGCAATGTTATATATCATAGAAAGATATATGACGGTCCGGGTGGAATCGAGCCTAGAAAGATGATGAAACAAGTCATATTCTCCATCAAATCCCGTTCTAGCTGCCAGTCAAGAAACATGGCGTATGTGCTCTTGTGCGTAGACTGAGGGTGCCAAGAATGGTATATTGCGTAGAGAGAGCATTTCAGAGGCACATGACAAATATTGATCTTCTTTCGAGAAGACTGCTGGTTATATTGTGAATCTTCAAATCCAATTTCATGCGATGCAACATTTCGGAAAATTCATTGTCAATAATTTACGCAAAAAATTCATGGCTATGACAAGTTCATCCTAAGGAAAATTTACCACCAACCGAAAATTCATGGCATTAACATTTTTTGTAAATATTTCAAGACTTTGAATTATTTTTTGGGGTGAGGTGAATTTTCCGAGGTGAATTGCTGGCAGTGAATTTTCCTAGGACCTTAATTTTGACCCCTCGAGATCAATGTGTGAATGGAGAGTAAGATAAAAGTAATGTGATTACTATTAGAGATGTTTTATAGTGGTAGTACGGAAGTGACCATTAACAATTATTCTTTCATTTTATCTTAAATTTGATAGTCACTTACACATCAAAATGTTAAGATTTAGTAATAAGCATAATATAAATATTCACTAATAAATATAACTATTTATATATGAATACAAATAAATTTTGTTTAGTTTTCATCATTGTTGTCATTTTCTTTCTTTCTATGAACACAAATTTAAAAATGAAAATATTTTTTTAATAAATAATAAAAAAATTATGAAGTGAGGTGAAAGGGAAAGAAAAATGGCCTAGAATTGTCATGAGTAAAATGATGGTATAGTTAAATTAGCTTTTTCTTTGTTTATTTCATCAAAATTACAAATTAGGGTTTAAATTGATATTTTATAATGATTTTACAAGTATTTAAATAAATTTTTGGTAATAAATTAGTTTTAAAGTAAAAAAGAAAAAATAGTTGTGTTCTCTCATCTACTTAAATAATTATTTATGTATTTGTAGTTGTTTAAATTAATAAATCTCTTATTTAATAATAATTAAATATATGAAATAAATAATTTGTTCTATTTTATTTATTTGTTTACATTATTTTCAAGTAAAAACCAAGTAATTGAAAAAATTGTGTATTTTAAGAAATAAAATAATTTATTTTCATAAAAATATAGCAGTATTTAAATATTTATGTACTTAAGCTATAGTTTTGTACTCAAAATATGGAGTAATTAAGTTATTAAAACTGTAGATAAAAAAACATGTTAAATACTTCTATCTAAAAATAAGAAAACATCAACATATAACTCAAAGTTGTTTAGATAGATATATTTAAGATATCTATACTAGTATACATTTATTGAAAAGATGTTTGATATGTTCTATGTGGATGCATATGTTGAAAGTGTGTTATATAGTTGTTATGTTTTATAATTAAAAGAAGGAATCGATAGTGATCAAGTTAGAATTTTTTCATACTTTTATGAGTTTTTTGGTTTATTTCCATTGTTTTTTATTAGAAAAGGAGAGGAAGGGCCCTGAACCCTTACAAAATGAAAAACAGAGCCAAACAGCTCAGCAAAACAAACTAGCCAAACATAGCCAACCAAAGAGAAACAACCAATCAAAACAACATACAATGTGAAATTGTTCAAGGAGTGTCACTTGAACTAGGTAAAGCCTCTGAGGGTGTGTTAAACAAAACTGTGACCTTTTTAGAAAAATGTTTCTTCTTTCTGTGAACCGTTGTCCAAGGAGAATCAGAAACTGAAATCAAGAAATTTTGATCTGAAGGGGAAGACTCCACTTCGGAGTAGTAGACCAGAGGAATAGTTGATACTTCAGGTAAGGCATCTAAAACCAAGCTTGAAGTAGGAGGATTTACAACAACATTTTCCAAAACATGGACCTTAGGGGAGGCAACACAAATAGCACTAGGGACAACCAAATTCAAAGGCCACGCAGTAGTATCCATAGAAGGAGCAATGACCACTTCAACCAAATTAGGTGTAGTAGAATAAACCTGCACTTGAGGAGTAACATCCATCACATCACTCATATTAAGCCTCACAAAAGGAGAAGCAGGCCTAGAGTCATCATCATCAAAAGAAGTAGAGTCAATAGTAGGGTGAACTATTCAATGTTCATAGAGTGAATTATTCCACTAGGTAGAGGAAGGAATAGGGTTGGAGGCTCTAGAGCAATCACGAGCCAAGTGGTCAACAATGAAACAATGTCTGCAACAAAAAGGAAGACCCTCATAGTCCACAAGGTGATACCAAGACCAACCATTAATTTGCAACACAACCTCAACAGGTAAAGCCTTCAATAGATCAACCTCCACCAAAATCCTAGCAAAGGAAGTATGAGTAAAATTTTTGGAAGCCATATCCACTTTCAAAAATCTACCAATAGCATTACCAATGCCCTCATAGGCAGAGGAACACCAAAACGGTAAGGGAAGATAGGGCAGTCTTACCCAAACAGGTATCAAATCCATAGGTTCTTTTAACAAGTTAAAAAGAAAGAACACAAGGCCTAAAGGAAAGAGGATGAGAATCCCAAACCCATAGACCATGATCTAAAATGGCTTGTTTTTCCTTAGAAGAACTAAAACCAACAACAAAAAAACCTTGTGGAGAAGGGTAAATCTCCATCAAGCCATCAACAAAAGGAGACCAATGGTTGGTGATCCAAAGGTGCAAATCAGGAAGAGAAGGCCACAAGCTGAAAAATCAAATGTTTATGTCCATTGTTTCAAAATATTCTTATAGATTTTAACATCTTTTGTGTTCTTATTAATATCCACATATACAAGAAAGTTAAATAAGAAGTATATAACTATATTATGAATGATTATATTATTTTACAATAGTGAATAAGGTTATTGTACTACATTTTTCATTTGAAATGATTTCGTAGATGAAATATTTTATATTTTATTTATTTTATATTTTATTTTATTTACTTTCAAATTCCATATACACTATTTCTATTGTAGAACTCTAGCAAACTTATTTTTTCTCAATATATTTACTATTATACAAACATCTGGAATAGAATTCACAAGCAATTATGTGCATACATGAGACATTGTATCAATAGTGTGATAAAAATTATTTACTTTCATTCCTTGATATTATTATACTACAAGTATAGCGTGTATCTAGATGTTTTTCCCTAGTAGCAAATTAATTATCTTAGGATTTCCTCCTAAATATTATTAGCTATAATCACTTCATATATTTAGCTAAAAATTATCTCACAATTCTAAAGTATATCATTTACTTGCATGTGCTCAAAAAAATTATTTTTAAATATCCTATCCCTATACATATATGGTGAAATATTACAATATTTAAAATATGATCATTTTGAAACAAAATTCTTTGAATGGAATACTGGGTTATGTCCCCATAACATAAATACATTAGAGTTTGTAAGAACAAACAATATAAAACCAAAATCCATCTCAAGTAGAACCCAAATTAATCTTTTAAGATATAGAGTGATTTGAATAACTTATGCATATAATTTTTTTATCATTACATGTGACTAGCATTAAATTATTCCTTAAGAATCTTCATTGCATTACCCATATACACAAGGGAATATGCTATACATATTTTACTCATTGATTCTCTCTCAATATTTCCTAGAATTATATGGACCTAGTAGCGATTTTGTTGACCTAATTGTGTCTTTCATGATTCATTCCATAAGGCACTATTATATTGGCATCTCTTTTGGTATTCATGCATAGGATGGGTTCTTGAACCTAAGAATTGATACTTTTTATTTTTATCTTAGAAATGATATATGATAAGAATATCTCTCAATGCCTATAATTTAGTAATATGTGGGGCAAAGAATTTTGTAATATATTATAGGCTATTGGTTAATCATGTAAAAAATTTGTGCATTCAACTTGAGTCATTATGAAAAGAATGACACTTATCACTAAAATTTGTCAAATGTTTAATATTAGGATAATGTGCATTAATAATTTATTTCTTCTTCTCTTTTCTCTTACAAGATTCTACCTCCAAATGCATGCAATATTCTTCTCCTTCCTCTATGTGGCTTAATCAACTAAAAAATTGGCCTTGACTACTTTCTCTTTTATAGCACATTGAATTTTTATTTCTCAAAGTGTAATTAAATATCTTCAAATATTTGCATAATAAATGAGAGGATATATTTTTCCTAATGTATCAATTTTTATTATGATGGAATTTATGTACACAACTAATTAGATATCTTAAGAAAAAGAACATCTTTTCCTACCTCCTAAATATGTTTCTATAATATTCCAAAAATAATAAGTTATTGATAGAACCAATTTTGTGAGTTCCTTATGTTGCTTCTTGAAAGATTCTATCTTAGAATATTAATCCACATAATGTGCTTCTATAATCTTAATGGTGCAATAGAGTATATTGTTTAATTTATTTAATATTTGTGCACTTCCATATGATTTGCACACTTCCTCTTTCACAATTATAACGTCGAATTGATCTTGTGTGATCACTATAACAATTATTTTGATAAATTTTATTTACACAAGAGATACTTAAGAATTCTAGGCAAAACCAATAGCAATTTAATAAGATACGTATAGAATAAAAGTTACATTGCAAGATATTTCATAGAATGAAGAAAAAAAGAAAGTCGATATTAAGAATTTTCAAGATGCTATTGAAGAGTTCACCAAAGAATTAAATGGAAAGAAGAGAAGAAAGATATAAATAAAAATGGTAAAAAATATAACCCTTCTTAATTCCACAAAGAAAGTGGAAAAAATGGTAAAGGATAAAGGAATATTCCAATTATGACAAAGTATGCATTAAATAGTGATCACATTATTATAAGAGGTAAGCATCAAGTAGGAAACAACAATGGAGTTATGATACTACACAAAATCGACAAGCCAATCACTATGTATCTACATGGAATCAAAGGAGAAATAAAAAAAATAGTGACATCATAGAAGTAATAGCTATTTATGGTAGAATAGGAGGATATAGTGTGATAAATAATGAAGTTAGATGGGTCTATAAAAACTTAAATCCATGATAGGATTTGGATACTATCAAGGTAAAACCATTGTTAAGATCAACTATAGATGGTTGAATGAATGGTCATGGAGTCATATTTACAATCATACCATTTCAATTTTTCTTATTTCTTAGGGACAAAAAGTGTTAAGGGAATGAAATGTTAGGCACATGTTTCTTAAGTTATGTATGTTACGTAATATGTACAACTTACGTAATTATTTATATTTGGTGATGAGTATGTCCTCATTAGGATTAATCCTCTATTGTGTTATCAAAAGGAGTTTTATTAAATGGAGGTGATTATCATTATCAAGTATTTGTTGAGTATGATATCATGTTTGGAATCTCTTGGAGAAATAGTGTGGATTAGATCCATCCATAAGGAATATTAAACGATGCTATTATCCACATAGGATTTATTATATTTCTATATATATTTAATATTATAACATCATAGCCCACATAATTCTCTTGTATGGTGTGAATCTATCTTCTATATTGTCTTATTTCTATTACTATATATGAGGATCTTATCAAGGGGTATGAAATCTAGGAATTGGGAAAAGATGAGGATGAAACCATAAATTTTGATGACTCAACTATATCTTCCAAACACTCATAATTTCTAACTTGGGTTAGAAGATAAAATAAAAAATCTAGAGTCCAAATGTAAACTCTTCATAATCAAAATTATGTGATTTTTTTAAATTTTATGTTGAAATTGTAATTTTTGAAGATTCACCTATATATCTTTTAAACAACTATATTTCCTTCTTCTAAGTATTTACTAAATTGAAATATGAAATACATAATCTATAATTGAAAATTAAGATTTTGATCATCAATATTAAACAAGTTATTAAAATTTAATATTTTTCTTTTGTTTTTCTTTCTAAATAACAAATCACATAAATCACATTTGGAGAAAGTTCAAAAATATTATTCCATTTTTTTTTTCTCTCCTCTTGGAATCAATGTAGGGTTAAAGGGGCATCCTCTCCATTGCATCAAGGCCTTATTCAAAAGCTTTATAACTATGTTTTTTCCCTAAGCCCCTTGACGAGCCCGATGAATGTTGTCAAGCCTCTAAAAAGAAAACCCCTAAAGGGAATTCCTCATCTTCTTCCTCACATTCACCAAGCCATAGGAATAAAGACATCAATATAGAGAAATGTGGAGCATTTTTTGAACCAGTTCAAACAAACAATAAACACTACCAACAAACACTACCAACCTTTTTCAATTCATAGAAATATCCTCAGCAACACTAATAACCTAAAAAATATATGTGCAACATCCACATAACAATGACTTTGAATCCCAAACTGCAATACCAAATCTTGAATAGTGGAGGAATTTCGAGTATTATCCCAAGCAAACCTCAAAGAAATTTTCTAAACCAAAAACACTTAAGAAACTTGTGAAGGTCAAAAATTTCTTCCAAAACCATGTACTTCATCAAGAATAATAGGAGAGGGCATGAAACATACTATAGAACATTAGAAACATCTCTCCACCATCAACAATACTTCTAATCCTTGTCTTAATTCTTCTAATCCTCATCTTAATGTATCATTATGAAACCAAATCTACTAACAACAACAATGCTTATTACTTCTTTGAATAACATCAGACAAGGAATGGCATCCAGCCATGAACTTTAGTAACACCACTATACATCAAATAAAGAATGTCATGTCCAACCATGAACTTCAACAACAACACCATACATTAGATAAGGGATGCCATTCAATGATGAACTTACTTCTCAAGTGCTAACAACAATTTCAACCACAAACAATTCACCAAGTGTTGTCATCAACCACTACCAACAATCTCACAAACATATGTAACAATCTAACCAGGTGATGACAACCAATTCAATAAGTGTTGACATGTATAATAACCACTACCAACAATTTTACATGAATCTCCTGAGGTGTTGACATTGATGACAACAATTGCCAATAATCTCCCCCTTTGGCATCAATGGAAACAAAAAATTGCTCACTCTCCCCCTTTGACATCAAGGACAAAGGGCAACAGACACTTACAAATAGAAGGAAAAAACATATATTCAAACTTCGGGGATAAAGGATCAAATATATCCAATTTAAACAGTAACACAAAATCCCTCTTTGACCAACAACACTTCTTCTCAATATACATATTTTCACCAAAATACCCCTTACTACCAACTCTTCTTGAGTGGTAGAATACATCAATCCAAGAGAGAAAAATAATGCATGAATTTCTTCCCCTAGAGAGATGTACCATCTATGCATCTAGTTAGAACAAGATGAGGCAATAACCCATAACTTCTACTAGAGATACTCAAAAATATCCTTTGAAAGTGCCTTTGTGAAGATATCTACAATTTGATTCTTGGTAGGCACATACTCTATTCTGACTTCATCCTCTACAACCTTCTCTCTCAGAAAGTGATAGTAGATAGAAATGTGTTTAGTACTTGAGTACATTAATGAATTCTTATAAATATTAATTACACTAGTATTATCACATAGTATTGGAATGGGTTCTTCAAATACCACCTTCACATCCTTCAAGGTTTGCTTCATCCAAAACACTTGAGTGTAGCAAGG
The DNA here is from genome assembly GCA_007258455.2 of Sequoia sempervirens. Taxonomy (NCBI): domain Eukaryota; kingdom Viridiplantae; phylum Streptophyta; class Pinopsida; order Cupressales; family Cupressaceae; genus Sequoia; species Sequoia sempervirens. The sequence continues at coordinate 8,273 of VDFB02326952.1, forward strand.
TGTTACAAAAATGTATTTAGCTTCTATTTTGGATAAAGATACTGAGTCTTGTTCTTTATTGAACAAGAGACCAATATGTCTCCTAAAAAGAATGCACTACCACTTGCACTTCTCTAATCATCCACACATCTAGCCCAAACAACATTAGTATAGGCCCTCAAAGAAAAGTTATTATTCTATTTTACCATAGGTCGTAATCCATAACCAATAAAACTATAATTTAGGCCTTTATAATATAGCTGAGACATTTTTGTTCTTTGATATCTCTACATAAGAAACACACCGAAATATTCTCAAGTTTTCAACACTTGACGTAATCCTACGATGCCAAAACCTCCAATTTTAAGAGATTTAAAATTATAACCCCTGTAAAAAATTCAATATTATTACAACCTAATCTTCTAATTTATTTTATTTTCTTCTATTCATAAATATTTTATATCTTTTAAGAAATAGTAATAAATTTATGTGGATTGTTAAAGCATAAATTTTGAACATAATTTTATAAAAGATAGGAAGCTTATAGGAAAAAAAACAAATATTTTAACAATTGGAGCTTTTACAATATTAATTTCTATGTGAAATTAAAACGAAAGAAAATTTTAACATCTACTTCTCTTTCCATGGTTTGCATGTCCTTTCACATAATAACATTTAAGACTTTCTTTCAACCTACAAATAACATAGATCATATTATATTTTTTCTACCACTAATTATTTTGGAAAGAAAATTACACCTTTTCTTTTTACAACCTACTCAACTATCGCATACTTTTGCTCAAAGAGGAGTTTAAAATCCTTATTCATGCTATTCTTTTCAAATGTTATATGATTGCAATCTAAAATGACAAAAATATTATATTTTTTTTCTTTATTATCACAAGAACATAATTTTTCACAAATGTTTTTAACAATAATTAGATGAACTTAAGATCTTTCTTTCAAATGACTAGCTTTGGTACTAGGTGAAGTAAACCAAACAACAATATTGGTCATCTGATCATAGAACAAACAATTATATGAATGTCTCAAAATTGCCTCAATAAAATAAGAGGTGAGACATCTATTATATAGAGTTTCAAAAAATAGGGGACATTATGATACATACTCATATTCACCAATAATGCAATTACAATACTTAATACATATAAGAAAATCAAAGTATGCAAATGCAAAATTGATAAGTCCAATAGACATTACAAAAAATGTCGAACATTATGTTATATATTTATTGTTATCAACATCTATCATCTTTTCCATATCATTCTCTCTAAAGTATTCCAGTAACTATTTTAGATTTCAATATGAAATCAATATAACAGCCACTTTGCTACCAAACAAATAAGTATGCTTCACACTTATTCTGTCTCCATTTATTTTAACTTCTACTTTTATATAATATATTTGTATATTTTATGTTAGTGCAACGATACCTATCCTCTGTTTTAAATCCTTCCTCTCTAAATTATTATAGTTATTCTTGATTCCTCTAAAGATCTCTTTGAAAATTATAATTTCAATAGCCACAATGCTACGCTACAAATAGGTATACTCCAGATTTATTCCACCTTCATTTATTTTAACTGCTGCTTTTATATGATATATTTGTACTTTTTTTTATATCTAGTGCAAGTCTATATCTGCTAGAAAAGTCTATTACTAATGATAACTAAAATATTGTCAACTGTAAAATTTGAAGTGGCAGAGGAATTAAAATATATTTCTGACCTATTATATTAAGATTTACGTGTGTTTGGGGTAGTGGGTCTAGTTCAATTAGCTAAAGTATTCTGTTGCAGGTAAGAGGTCATGAGGTCTAATCTCTTCATGATCTTCGTGGTATCGGAGGGTGTGTTATGCCAGCATCACCAGTCATGTGAAAAAAGTTTACCAGATGCACTTTAATTCCGATTCCTACAGTCTAAAAAAAGATAAAATTTACGTGTCCTTTAAAAATGTTGAAGAACAAATATGCAAAAAAGCTCTAACTTCCAATGTTTTTTTTTTAAAATTTAATTTTTAGCAACAAAAATATAACAATTAACATGACACAACTCCCAAAGCACAATTTATTGAATGCGAATAGCAACTATAAGATAATGAACTGATAAACCCAAGAAGGTAGAGGAACCTGATCAACCAAGTATCAGCTGCAGCAGCATCAACAACCAAGCGGGAATTAATTATAAAGAAACATAACAATTGGGTAAACAAAATCTAACCCATAGCTGCGCCTCACGCACATGTTGAAGGATCATGAACATGCCCTTCCAGTTACGGTCAATCGTATGCCACTGCCTAAACAGGCAGTGGGCTGTAGAACTCTTGTGTTAAATATTTTCTACTTACATAAAATTCTCTTTTGATGAATAAACAATATGTTTTAAAAGAAAAAACAACACAGACATATTAGTCTAATTAACAGCATCAAGCTTTAAAAACCTACATTACAATGAAACATTAAGTAACTCAGTCTGCAGAAAAAATATTTCTGAAAACTAATATTGCAAGCGAGGAACAGAGACAGATTAATGGCAAGCCTTTAGCATCTGAGGAGGAGACGGTTTCATACGGAGGAGGATGACACTGTCCTTTGCCCAAATGGGTGAAATGTTAGTGTCATCGCTCCTGCGTATGAAACACAACACGCACTTGTCTTGTTCAAACTTTGAGTAGTCGAGGCTTCAACTTCCACCGTATTTAAAGATTGTTTTAGGGCTGACGATGACTATTTACAGGTCTATAAATTAAGTTTGACCAGACACCAGCAAGAGGTTCTAATGTAAACGCTCTCGTGAGCCGTAAGAACTACAGAAAATGGTCATAATGACAATGACAAGTTGGACTCGGTCAATAATTCTATCGCGTTGAACTTGTGGAACACGCTACGATTTCATCGCTTTTCCATATTTGACGAATATATCCCATGTTGAAATGTCCGAGGATGCCAAATTTGACCAATATCCCGAGTATTTATGAGAAAGGTAGGACTCCAAAATAAAATTGAAGTAAAATTAGTTTGGTTGATAGGCCTAGAATGGCATGGTACCACATCCATGCATTGTCATACCTCAGTTCACACATCAACCCTAGTAAATACTACAATTGTTTAACTTTAGTGATATGAATAGAATGTCGTCTTTGAAGACCATAAATTTTATAGCTACCAAATGTATGATGTTTATGAAGGTAAGGAGAAGGACAAGACTAAAGTTCTATTCACAAATCTTAAGAGTGTTTATTATTCATTATGCATGTATCAATAGTCAAAATCTTATGAATAAATATATTATGAAACATTAGGCAATAGAAAATATCTCTATACAAGAACTATAAATGTGGATTGTATGCATACAAGGTGTTGGTTGGTGTTTTGATATGGATTAATAGGTAAGGGAATTTGTAGATGGCAAACTCTATCTTGAAAGAAAATGAATTTTTCTCAAAGGTTTTGAAAATCAGATCTTGACATTGTAGGATAACTTAATGGTTAATGATTTATCAATTTAACTAAAAGTTCTTATGGTCATATTGAATAAAAGCAGAGGTAACTCTAATGGGATTTAGAAGAAAAAAGAACTAAACTAACTCAAAAGCAAAATATTTTAAATGTAGACATTAATGTTCAAATTGGATTCTCAATCTAAATAATTTTTGAGTTATGATCCAATACATTGTTAGAAAAATATATTTCAATAAAATATACGATAAATTTAATCTAAATCTAAGTTGTTCATAAATTAGCTAGATGTAAAGTAACTACACAAGCTTGAGAGGGATGAGAACAAATAAATGAGCCTAGATTATCATGGTAAAAAAATCATGGAAAAAGACTAATCAACAAGTCACCCATCTTAGCATAATTAATAGTAGCTCAATCAAAATCCTAAGATAATGTAATCATCTATTCAATATGAATCAACGCTTTTAAAATAATCAAACATCATATTTAATCTACAACTTAAGTATGCAAAGAATAATAAAATACCATACTTAGGAAATTTTGAAAACTTTGAGTATCTTAATTCTAACTTATTTTGTGAATTTCAAAGTTCTTATACCAGTTTTATAGAATCAAACTATAATAAAACTAGTAGAAAAAATCTAAACTAAACTAAGGAGACTTTAACATTAATATAAATAAAAGTATATAGTTTTCTTCTAACTACAAATATGATGATAACATTGGGTCAAAAGATAACATGCAATCCAACACTTGATTACTCTATAGAAAGGAGGATTTTTAATATTGTCATGGTCTCTAAGACTACTAGCTCTTGTATTTCACAATAATTTATAAATGATAGATAATTTGTTCTTATAACAATGGGCTTGGTGTTGTTTTAGTTTTAGAAATAATTAGAGCATGTGAAGCTTTATTTAAGGAGAAACCTAATCTTATCCTACACTAACAAGACTAAAAAGAAAATACAAAAGGAAGAAAGGAGAGAAAAGAGAGAAAAGTAGAAGAGGTAGAAACAGAAAGAGAGGAAGTAGTTAATTTATAATAATAAACATTGTCACATGAAAGTATTCTCTACAAATATAACATTAGAAATATATAACATTAGTAAATTTACCTTAACACATGAGATTTAAGGGTATGTGCAAAATCATGATGGGACAAAAAGTGGCGATATGATGGGTATGTGGCTAAAAAAAAAAAAATTACCCAAAATTGATGAAATAAAATGGGTTTTTAAAGGTGATTCTCAACTTTCCACCAATATAAATTATGCTTTACTTTGAATTTAATAAATAATTATTATTCATTTTTTATTCGAATTATGACTAAAGTCCTGATTGATAGGCTGATTGAAAAACATTCATAGATTTCAAATGGTATCATATTTTTTGAATCTGAAACATGTGTCACATTCTATGCTTTGCATACTATAAGATTTTTAAAAAGTAAATTTCATGAATTTTTGACCAAGTTAAGGTGGTCAAACATACATTTTTTATATTTTTTAAAAGTTGTAATAAAAAATTCATAATTAATTATTTACTTGGAAAAAAATTACAAAAAAATAGGCATCACATCGGGACATGAGTCATCTACTTATATCTAAAATTTATAAAAAAAATATTGTCATTTTATTATGCTTAGGGTGGTCAAACAAACACCCACTTCTTATTTTTCCCTTAAATTTAAATACTACTGCACTGAAATTTTAAATTTTGACCATATAGATTATTTTTTAAAATAAACCTAGTAGTTTAGAAACTACATTCAATTTTCTACAGATTCTATTCTTACATATTTTTGAAATAATATAGATAACTTATTCAATTTTTTACGTCAAGTTGCCTAACTCTGATTTTTCTAAATTTTTCGCCACTTAAGGGCCTATTTTTTCCATGATGATCCTGTACATACCCATAACCTATGCAAGACACTATGGAAACATAAATCTTATGATCGAGTTGAAAAATGAACATAATAAAGGCAACTATATCAATGAAATTAAAATAAAGGAAATATTTTTTATGAAACAATAGAAAAACAAACAATATTATAACTTCCTAGAAGCATCATATTGAGATTGCTATTGCAACTTCCTCATTTAGGGATGTAGATACAATTCAATAGAATAATACTGTATTTATTGATATTCAATTTTGATAGAGTGGACTTGCATAAAGATAATTGATGAAAATCATGAGAGGATGAGGCCATTTATGGAATTTTATAAAAAAATGAAATGGATGAATAAGGATAGGATTGAAGAAACATAGTTAATTCAACTAATTATAGAATCAACTCTATTGAACTTAGAAAATTACCATTTTGAATTCCAAAGAGGATAATAATAAATTTTTAATTCATTAAATGATAAATGAGAAGAAGTTTATATTACAAGATGGAGTTAATTGGTGAGAGAAGAAGCTTATAATTTTCAGACAAAGTTAACAAGTGAGGTGAAAAATACAAATTTATTTATTTATTAAAAATAAAAATAAATATAAATGAAATAAATGGAAAGTACTAATCCAAGAGAAATTTTTTAAAGGTAAAAACTACCATCTAGGGTGAAAATCAAGAGAAATAAGAGCATGCACGCAAAATATCCAAGAGGAAAGATAAGATTTTGTAAGGGGAAAAAGAAAAGACAAAACCCCAATATTATAAAAAATAGCATAAAGCCTAGGAAAATTACAAAGATATAATGAGAGAGAGAGAGAGAGATCTCAATCATATATTGGTTTATGTGAGTAAGAAGAGAAGCACCTCAAATAAATAGATGCGAGAAATGAGTTGCATAACTCTCATGTCTATGCATGAGACCTTTCTTCTTATGTGCGTGTAAGGTGACAAAATCCTCATAAGGAAGAGGCTACATCTAAGCCTTAATATTTTCCAAAAAGGAATTCTAAAATGAGTCATCCTCAAACATGCGTAAGAATTTTAAAATAAGAAAAAATACTTGTAGGGATTCATTTGGAATATTCCTACAAGTAATTAAATAAAAAATAATAAATATTCTTGACATAGGTAAAAATTAATTCAAAACACCCACACATAAGCTTTACTTGGGAACTTTACATCAAAACCTTCAATAGGTTATAATTCTAGATTTTTACAATGATAGAGAAATTTATCTTTACAAAGAGTTTGTTGAGAATATTTGCAACTTGATCTTCAATTTTACAATATAAAGGATAAATTTGCTTGTCTTCAATTTTATCTCTAATGAAGTGATGTTGGAGAGGAATTTTGTCAATCCTTGCATGAAAGATTGGATTTTTTTCTAAAGAAATGTCACTTTATTAAATCACAATATAAGGGTGTAGTATACTTTCTAGGTAGAACCAAGTCTCCAAGTAGTCTTCTTAACCATAGCTTCTTTGAATGCATTTCTACAACCTTTATATTTTTCTTATGTAGAGCAACAAGAAGTAGATTTTTGTTTCTAACTATTACATGAGATTATACCTAATCCAAGAAAGAAAAAATAACCACAAGTGGATCTCCCATCATTGGGATTACCTCCTAAATTTGAATCATTATAAACTTTTAAAGAAAATTTATAATTTGCATAAAAAAAGAGACCAAGATTAAGAGTACATTTAACATATCTTAAAATTATTTTTCTGACTTTAAAATGAGTTTGTTGTGGCTTAGACATGCATCTATAAATTAACCAAAAGTATAAAAAGTATCAGGTCTAGTAAGAGTTAAGTAATTTAAACTTCTAAATAATTGCCTATATAAATAAGGATCAACAAATGAGTTTGTACATCAATTCTTAATTTAATCCCTAATTTACAAGGGATAGAAACACAATTTGCACCATTCATTTTAAATTTTTCTAAGAGATATTGAGCATATTTATGTTGAGAAAGAAAAAATCTTTAGGTGTTTTCTAAATTTTCATACCCAAAAATTAATTTAATAAGCCTGAATCAATCATTTAAAATTGATTATTCAGTTTACACTTAATATCACAAATCAAATTTTTAGAACTAGAAGTAATAATAAAATCATCAACATTTAAAATAATGATAACAATATAATTTTCACTATGCTTAATATAGAAAGTTGGATCATGTTGACTTCTAATGAAACCATGAGATTGAAACAATGCATTGATTTTAGAATACCATTCTCTAGGAGATTGTTTTAAACCATAAATTGATTTCTTTAATTTGGAAACAAGGTATTCATTACATTCCTTAATAAAACCAAAAGATTGAGACATAAATTTCTTCATATAAATCACAATTTCAGAATACAATTTTAACATTAATTTGATGAATAAGATAATGCAAATGAGAAGCTAAAGTAAGAATTATATTAATAGTAGAAATTTCAACTACTGGATCAAATGTTTCATTATATTCTAGGCCTTCCACTTGGGAGAAGACTCTAGCAATTATTATAGCTTTAAATTTTCTAACCTCATTATTTGCATTGAACTTAGTTTTATACAACCATTTACATAAAATGAGATACTTTCCTTGAGGTAAAGGAACTAAATCCCTACTTTTATTTACAATTAATATGTTACTTCTTGTATAGCTTTTTCCCAATGAGGTTTATTTTTACCTTGTTTATAAGTTTCAGGAACATTTGTATCCATAACTTTAGACATCAAAGCATAATTGCAATGGTTTTCTTTCCTAGCCTTAGATTGATTCGATTTATTTAAAATACCTTCACTTTCTTGCATAAGATTATTAAACCATTTGTTGGTGTAAATGGAATTTTTAACCTATCTAGGTAATATTTACATGTTAAGTACACTAAGGTCCTAGGAGAAAACCTTTCTAGATAGTATTCATAGTAGATCTCATATTATCTTCTTGTATTTAATGTTTGTGTCCCAAGTCATTTAACATAAATGTTGAAGTAGTTGTCTCATTGTATAGGATTAAGAAACATGTCAATATCTTGTCTAATCCTTTCTCACAACTTGTCTTTAAAATAAAGGCATCATATGTACATCACATGTTCAATATGGTAATCTTGCATCCATAATCATAGCATGAATTTCTTCTTTTTCTCCCTTCTAGAAGTTATTGTTATCTTCTAGGTGATCTTGGGGTGTTGAGGAGTTCACCATTAATTCCTACAGAGCTTTAAATTTATAAATATATTCCTAGAGTTGAGGGACCCATCCTTGATTAAATATTTTGCTAGGTGTAATTGGAGGTTTCAAGGACCTCACCATTGAATCTAGAGCATCAGATAAAGTCAATTTTCCCTTTCATTTTTTCAATTCTTATTGTAAGGAAATCTAGGAGCGCATCTTATGAAAACTCCAAACAGTAGTGCCTTCGGTAACTTTAATTTCAATTAGATTACCTCAAAGACACGTACAACTATGTCCTAAAGTGGAAACATACATAGTTATTTCCCACATTAATCCTTCTGAGAAAAACACATGTAAATTCAACAACATGCATTAATAGATTCTCTAACAAAATCAATACAGACATGAAATATGAGACAAAAGCAGAACACAAAGATTTTATGTGGGGAAAACCCTTTTGTGTGAAAAACCCCACTCTCCAAAGTTTGAGCCATTGTATTATTCAGCAACAGAAAGTTACAATACAGTTTTAGGCTCTTAGCCTTTCAAAGATTTCATCTTGTTCATTCTGGATACAACTGGTAGCAAACTATCCCTGAGAGATCACCCAAAGCAATCATGATTACGAGAGATTCCAACAGCTCAACTCTACCTCTCAATCCTCTACATCAACCTCATTACCTTGGCCTTTATGCCAGCCACTCGGTCCTCTCTCTATCGTTCTCTCTCTGGCTCTCAGCTCTTCAGCTCCTTGGCTTATCAACCCCTCTACAAAACGTCCAATGCATACATATATGCATTTTTTCTTTTTCAATTGTCGGATCAAAACACACAAATCATCCATCCCATCATCATTAGATGTTTCCACTTCCTCGTGTTTTAGTTTTCCAACTTCAACACAGAAACGATTCACATTCTACTTTCTCGGATTGGTCCACATCGCACCACGTTGGATAGTCTTCACTCGGTCAACAGCGATCAACTTTGTGTCACATGTCGGTGAGACACAAGAAGTGTCTCCCTGATGCCACAAGACCCGTTTACACGTTGTTGCTAAGAGTAGTCTCCATCGACAAGAGGTTCCATTGAACTTACAAGTTGCATCGACCTTAGCATGCACATTGATGAGACTATCGCTATCGCCAGGAGATCACATCGATCCCTCAAGTCATACCAAAACCCATTGTATTCCTATCGGCATCCATCTATCGGCAATAGTCTCCTCATCGGCATGATTGGCAAATCCTCTCACCGACCTCCAGTTGAACTCATCCGCCAACTCTATCGTTAAGACATCCAACTATCGCCAAGAGGTTATACCAAGGTCTTCAAGTCATATAGACATGAGTGTTCTCATTGGCAAGACTATCATCCTTCACCAAGACATCACACCGAGCTTTATGTTACACCAAAGTCACACAACCATCGGCAAGACCAACACCTGTCGCCAAGACTTCACGTCGAATTCTCCAGGTTACCACGAGCCCACCTTTCGGCAGGAGTCATGCCAAATGCATCCCACACTGTCGGTGAGACAAACGCCCATCACCAAGACTTCATAGCGAAGCCTTCAAGTCATACCGATGTGTTCCACTGTCGGTGAGAGAATCAACCTTCGGCAAGACTTCTTACCGAGGTTTCCATGTTATCCCAAAACCACTGTTTTCCAAGAGTCACACCAAACTGATGACCCCACGTGCTGTCACCGAGACTACCGATATTCGATGAGACATCATATCGAAACAAGCCTTTCAGCCAAGGGTCTCCCCGATGTCTTCGAGTGTTACATTGCCACCAAGACAGTCCTTCATCACTGAGACTTCACACCAAGACCCTTAAGTTACTCTGAGTGTCCATCGGTGAGACATATTGACTGTCGCCAAGAGATCTTCCTGAGCCCTTATGTCACTCCAAAGACTTCTATCGGCGAGACATTCATATCGGTAAGACTTCATACCTAAACGTAAACCTTTTGGCCAAGTCTCCCCGATATCCGATAAACACCATCAGTCGGTAAGAGATCTCCACTTGGCAAAGGGTTACAGTGAATGCACCAAATCATAGCGATAGGCTCCTTCAGCAAGACAGAAGCAAAGTCACAGCGACATGAGAAAAACACAAGGTTACTAAACTACCAGTCGGCCAGACAATAGGAATGTCACAGCGACCATGCTTTCTCAGAGGTTTCAACCTGTGAGATTGAGGCAACAATTCCAACACTGATTATATTTTGACTAATCATTAAGGGTTTCAATTTGAAGGTTTCTTGCCAAATCTAGAAAAAATCCCTTATTTCAAAGTATTTTGGGTCAAATTTGACCCTTCCATTGCACTCACAAGGCCTAGAAACCCCTATGTTTATATATGCTACTTCATTTTTGGTGTCAAATTTTTTGGGCAATCTTTTTTAATTTTTAACTGACTATCTTATATTTGACATCCAAATGGCTATCATCAAATACTATGCTAAATTTGACAGATAAATGATTATCAAAAGTAGTGTTTGAAATTTGACAGTCAAATAACTATCATCTATGACTAGATGCTAAATTTTATAGAAAAATAACTATCAGTGGGTTGCTCCAATCCACCCCCTCTTTATTAGGACTTTTGATTTTGCAATCCACATTTGGAGGCTCATAACTTGGTCATAGGGACTCTTTCTTTTAGCAATATTTTTTGATTTAAAATAGAATTTCATGATCTTTATAATGGTGCAATTTGTTTTGATTTTAGTGCCTAGTTTTTTCAAAAATTATAGATTCTCATAGGTGTTACTAATTCATTCTCATTTTGGAAACTTCTGGGGCTCTATTCTTTCTCCTATGATAACATTTTTGGATGAATTTTTCCTAAAAGTGAATAATGTTTTGTGAATTTGCAAAGTGTGATAATATATATCCCCTTTTATGTAAAATTTTACTGAGTTTGTTGCAAAATTTGACATTTGTAAGAGCTAAGATAAAGTCCACTCTGTTGGTTTTGGTGTGTGGCACATATAATCATGTTGCCTTGATTTTGGTCTATAATACCCATTCCCTTTCAAAATACCATATTACTCATTATTTGGTTAACTCTAGGTCCTAAAGATCTTGAAGTTTGTCCATATTGTTCATTACGTTACTTGAGTTCCTAAAATTCATCCATACTTATCCATTTTATTCAAATTCGATGTTTTGAAGTGGTTTCAGAACTATAGTTGTTAGCCAACAGGGTTTTCACAACCATTTCAAGACTCAACAAGGTCCTGACAACCCATTCTAGCCTCGATAGAACTTAAGTTTTCCTCAATAGGCAACCTTTAAGTTGGTTTCAAAAACTCCTCTAGAGACCACAAGGTTTTGAAAACCTTTCAATCTCTTGAAGAATTATGTCTTGAAAGAGAAAAAGGTATGTGAAGGATCATGATGGGCCAAAAAGTGGCGATATGATGGGTATGTGTAGGGTATGTGGCTTACAACTTTTTTTTACCCAAAATTGATGAAACAATAAGGGTTTTTAGAGGATATTTTAAGCTTTCCACCCATATAAATTATGCTTTACTTTCAATTTAATAAATAGTTATTATTCATTTTCTATTTGAATTATGACTAAAGTCCTGATTGATAGGCTGATTGAAAAACATCTATAGCTTTCAAACAATATCACATTTTTTGAATCTGAAACATGTGTCACATTCTATGCTTTGCATACTATAGGATTAAAAAAAATAATGAGTTTCATGAAGTTTTGACCAAGTTAAAGGTGGTCAAACATACAAGTTTTTATATTTTTTAAAAGTTGTAATAAAAAAATCATAATGAATTATTTACTTATAAACAAATGACAAAAAAATATGCACCACATCGGGACATGAGTCCTCTACTTATATCTAAAGTCTTATAAAAAAATATTATCATTTTATTTGTGTTAGGGTGGTTAAACAGACACCTACTTATTTTTTCCCTGAAATTTAAATATTACTACATTGAAATTTCAAATTTTCACCAAATATATATATATATATATAAATAAATCTAGTAGTTTAGAAACTACATTCAATTTTCTACAAATTCTATTCTTACATATTTTTGAAATAATATAGATAACTTATTCAAATTTTTACGTCAAGTTGCCTAACTCTGATTTTTCTAAATTTTTCGCCACTTAAGGGCCTTTTTTTCATGATGATCCTACACATACCCAAAATAATCAAATAAAGACAAAAATGGCTATTCTTATTAGTTTTTAAACCATTTTTGGGAGCCAATGAGACATTCACAACCTTCTTGGGCTTTGAAACCAAACAAATAACCTCAATTTTTTGGATCTAGAAGGGAGTGAAAGATAATTTTTCAAGGTTTGCAAACACTTTTCTAAGTTGTGAAAATTTTGTCAGACTCCAAACCTCGACATGTAACTCATAACATCGAGTTCTCTGATATGTAATTATAAAGAAAAGAAAGAAGGTGACTGAAGCAAAGATCGATCAAGGTTTCAAAATCATTGTTGGAATCTAATAATATTTTAAGAGCCTTTCAAAATTTCAACCCTCTGCTTCATCAACTTGATTTTGGCAGCAAGGAAGAAACCTACCAAATTAATTACTATCAAATCTAAATGAGGTTAAATTAATGTCGATATTACATTAGGAGAAAGGGTTGATGATCTTTTATATATTTTACACATTTATGAATAGCGAATTGGGGGGTTCCCAAGAGCACAAGGAGGTGGAATCAGGGCAAGAAATAGAATAGAAAAAAGTTGCATAAAATTAGCTCCAAGATAAAATTATCATAAGGAATTTTAACAAGTGTATTCCTACATCCTAGCAATTGTTTCAATGATTGATTCTAGGTGAATTCACATGTTTTTTGAGATCAAAATTCCTAGGTGATACTCTGTCAAATTTTATCCAAGATTTGGAAAAGGTAAAATGAAGTACAAATAATTGGGGTAGAAGAATATTTTGACAACAATATTCATGGAAAAAAAATTATCCGTTATACAGTGAGCGTCACTCCTTAAAAAATTTGTTTACTGAAAAAAACTAGTTTTCAAAGGAGATGGAAAAAGAAGTGCAATCTGATTCCAAAAATTTTGAAAAAAATATATTTAGAATCTATAGATAAAATGTCACAAATCACTAGTTTGCATCATCTTCAAATTCCTCATGGATTAGCTGCTATAAGTGCCTAAAAGTGAAGATTTAGTTAGAAAAAATTATTCTAGTGTCCAATTTGGCCAAAAATTGTAAACCAGTATTGTGGGATCACCCAAGTTTACTTAAAGGTTGGAGGATATAATAGATTACCTCACAAATTTCCTAAATGTGTAGAGGATAGAGTCGTCATCATTTAAATTTTTGGATAAATTGGAGAGGTTAATAGGAAATATGTTGAGAGAGAGAAGGTAAGCAAACATTTCCCCATTGGTCTCAAGTATTACCTATGTAAATATCAATTAGATGCTCTCAACATTGAAAAGGATATTTTTAATTATAATATTTCTACTTATGAAAATATATTTCCTTTTGATAATAAGAATTTTATGAAAGATAATCTAGACATCTTGATCCTGGATTTTATCATGTTCCACATATGGAGGATTATTAGGTAGATTGCTTTAATGATTATGAGTTCAAGAAAAGGAGTTAGATGAGAATGACCTTGAGACAAATTGTGTCATTTAGACTAGGTTGGGACATCAATGACATTGAAGATAATGATTCAAACTTAGTCCAGACTGAATATACATTAGTCACATACAAAAGTATCCCATGTTGCCTAATGATTGGAGTCTTAGAGATCCTAAAGACCTAGAGACTAGAACTATCATAGTCCTAAAAGGACAAAGATATGTATTTCTAAGAAGAAATGATGCTTCTAAGTCTCAACCTAAGCATAGAAAAAAGATAGGAGAATAGGTAAATATTAGTCAGGTAGGGACCTCCTCATCAATAGTAGTGTCACCTCTATTGTGTCATTTTTGCACACACGCCCCACCAGAGACGGGGACCCTCTTTGCTTTCTGTTTTTATTTTTGGTTTCTTCCTTTTCCCCTTAAGGGATGGGTATTTTAAATTTTGGATTACTTCACCTTTTGAGCTTTCAATGATCACATTAATATTTTGGGAAAATGTACTTTGCAATAATTGTAATCATGTTTAACATATGAAGTCACCAAGTCATTTCAATGATTAAGTTTGGCCTACATTTAGGTAATCTGAGACCCCTTGGATTTCCTAAAGTGTCTCTTTTTTGTAGAATCCAAACTCGTCTAGATTCCTCAAAGATCCCTTTTTTATGAAATTCACACTTTTGTGGATTACTCAATGTCTATGGAGATATCCCATCAAGTGATTTATTATGCTTTGTGGGTTGTACGGGACATTAATAGTGCCATTTTGGGTGATTTTCCTTTTTGACTTCCAATCTTGCCTCCCCCAAAAATTGAGCCTGAATCTTATTTCAAAGCTAAGTTTCATGCATCTTGGTGTAAATCCTAATCCTGTTTCATGATTGGTAATTGACATAAGGGTAGGGGTTTTTTGATTATTTGCATTTAATTCCCTATATCTTGTTTCATGTTGCCAATCAATATTAACTGGGTCTTGGCATGGTTGGGACTAATTGTACACCTCAATCCAGAAGGCTGAAATTTGATAGTCATGGGTTCCATTAGTTTGAATTGAGAATTGAACATCTACACTAATCGAGTTTTGTAGGTATTTAGTTACTATTAAAGTCTCATCACTTTTTGTGAAACTGATGGATAGTGGAGATGTGGAAGTTGCTTGTGGGTGCAACAATAAATCTGCATGGAAAAAACCACTATGAGGACCATCTATAGGCATTGGATCTTCAATCATTGAAAAAGTAAGGATTTTTTGTATTTGATGATTGTCCAACAATATCAGAGCACATGAATTTAATTTTAGAGGTTATAAATGTGGTAATTCAATTTGCATCATATTGACCATCCTACCAGTGGGCAACAATCTTGCATATTCTACAAGCACTTTGGAGGAATCTACAATATCATCACTCAGTCGAAGGTTTTCCTCTTCTCATCAATGTGTTTAAAATATACATAGGGTCCCATTAGGGTGAGAATAGTAAAGAAATTTGAAGTGGTTTGAGTTTAAGAATGGAGGTATAAGGGAAGAGTATTTATGCCCGCATCATGATTTATCAATCGAGAATGGACAAAGGGATTCCATATAAGGATAGACGGGTAATTGTATTTGGTCGAGACTTCATGAGGAAATTCAATTATTAATTAGTCTCCATGACAACCTTGGCTGCACATCATTGAATGATTGGCATTATCTTCATACGAATACCATCTCTGTGTGAAGGAATTTTGGAGAGAAAGATTTAAAATGATGACAACATGTATATTTCTAGTTCATGATGGTAGAAATCCTACTTAGAAAACTAAACCCACAGATGGTATAATCTTGAAGATTACAAATGTGTATAGGCTACAAGAAGGCATTTGAGGTACGAAAGGGAAATTGAAATCGTGGCGCTGCTAAAGATGTAAAAATGGCAATCATAAACTTATAAGGTGTTTAAGTGGCTATTCAAAAGTCATTTTAGAATCATAAGGACAATGGAATTCGAAAGTAAATTTAGAATGATGAGTTTTTGATCTTGTGTATGTATCCTAAACAAAGGATATGCACAATAATACGTAATATCTAGAATATACAGAATTCATAGTAGTTTGCGGACTTCTCTGTTGCATGGAATTTGCTTTGTGAAAGTTTCATAGTATGAAAAATGTTGTGGATATGAGCTTGTTGGATAAGGAAGGCTTGGTTATAATTCTAGGATATATTCATCAGTAGAATGTCTAGTGTTAATATTTTGAAATGTCAATAATGATTACAATTATGAATATGTTAAGATATGAAGGTTAAGAGGGTTGATGAGTAATGGTTGTAGGAATTGTTTATGCTTCAAGGCATTTTTTCTGACTATTACTTTGAGCCTCCATATTTCAATTGATTTGGAGTTAAGGATTTAGAGCATGAAAATTTTGAGAAATCACAGTATCAACATTGTGTTAGAATTAATAATATTGAGCAACGTCAACCAAATGCATTTTTAAAATGTAGTGTTAGAAAAGATCTATTTTGGATCGTTCCCCCCATTTTCTGTGTCAGACATATGTTGTCCCAGTTAATGTTTTTGGCAGTGAATTATTTTTTGGTGATTGAATTTGAAAATGAGCGATAGTTTTTGGAAAGGTAAGAAAGACAAAAGGAAAGAATATAATGTTTTTTAGAAGAGAAGAACAAGGAGGGAATGTTCAAGAGAAAAAAATAGAGAAAGGAGAAGAAGAATCTACAGCAACAGAAGATATTGCATACAGTGTACACCTCCAATGCTCTAGAATACTTGCACGAGCAACATAGAGCAACACACAAAGTTTCATTCCACCGAAATCTAGGTAGTTTGTTGTATGAAGGAAATACAGAGTCATATCTCTTATTTTTATATGTAAACATTTTTTAATGTAATCTTTTTCTGTATTTGAATGAAATAGAAAAATTATTTTTCCTCCTTGTTTTGTCTCCTTGGTCTATGTTTTCATCTTTGCCCACGTTAGTTGGGATCTTTTCCCAATAGTTTGGTATCAGAGTTGTGTCTCTTAGAGCCTTATTGTTTTTTGGCATGTAGTGATAGAACCCTAGCTTCTAGGTATTAAGGAAAGCCCTATATTTTTTTTGGGTATTTGTAATTCTCCCCCATTTAGCAAAATGGTTGGAGGAGATAATAGGAACTTTGGCAGCAGCCACCTATGTTTGATGGTAAAAACTATGACATCCGGGAAAAGAAAATGAAAACTATTTTTGTTGCAAATGATTTGTGGGAGTTAGTATCAAATGGGTTCATAGATGTGACTAACCCAAATGCATTTAACCATTAAACAATGCTCAAAATAATCTATTGAAGGAGACAAGAAAAATTCATGTTAAAGCCCTCAGTTTGATTGAGGTAGCCTTTACAGAGGCTATTTTTCCCTAAAAGAAGCATAAGGAATCCTACAAACTAGTTACAAAGGGAATAATAAAGTTAGATTGGTGAAGCTCTAGATGGTTCAAAGAGATTTTGAGACTCTCCAAATGAAGGACAATGAATTTATCTTAGAATTTCACACAAGAGTTTCTAGTTTGATAAATCAATTGAGGAGGAATGGAGCAACCATGGAAGAGTATAGGATTGTGGAGAAAACCCTTAGAAGTTTACCCTCAAAGTTTGATGCAATAATGATTTCCATTAAAGAGGCAAAGGACCTCTCAACATTGACTGTTGATGAACTAATGGGTTCCCTATAAACACATGAGCAACACCTAAATATGTCTGAAAATTCTTCCCATTCAACAAACTTTCAATGCTTGAGCTAATGCAAGAGGCGGGAGGAAAGATAGAAACAACTCCAAATGAAGCTCAAGAGGCAGAGGTAGAGGCAGATCTGGATGTGGAGGTGTTGGAGAAGATAGCTCAAGAAGAGCACATAGCGAAGAGGAAGCAATCGATTCTCAGTCTAGCTCTAGAAAAGCCAAGAAGAACAAAAAATTGATTTAGAGGTTTGAAAAGAGAAACGTTGAATGCTATTATTTCCATAAGTTTGGTCATTATGCAAGTGAGTGCTGGAAAAACCAACAACAAAGTGCAAATGTGGCTAATGAAAATGTGGCTGAGGGTAATCAATCAAGGCCCTTCATCATATCCAACATTTCTAAGCAATGTAGTGATGAGCTATGGTTTTTAGATAGTGGATGTAGTAACCACATGAGTGGTAATGAGAGTTTATTTTCTTTCATTGACAAAAATATCAAATCTAAGATAAAAATGGGGAACAATGAAATAGTTTCAATTATGGGAAAAGGGGTTTATCATGTTTCAAACCAAGCAAAGAGAAAAGGAGATTGACAATGTATATTTTTTCCCCTGATATAAAGCACAATCTCATGAGTATTTGGAAACTAATCCAAAAAGGCTACAAAGTGTTGATGGAAAAGGGTGAATGCATCATTTATGAGAAGGATGGAAGAAAGAAAATAATTGTAGCACTTCCAAACACAAAGAATAGAATTTTTCACTTGAGGTTAGAGACGTGTTTCTTAGCTCAGTCCACAGATGCAACCCCTAGGCATGGAAAATGTACAATAGTACACCAACAAGCAACCTTCAACATAGTCATTCAAGACCCTTCCAAGCTTTGGAATCTCAGGTATGGACACTTAGGCTATGTTGGTTTGAATCTTTTGTTAAAGAATGGTATGGTTAAAGGTTTTCCAACCATTGTAGAGTCTAGTGGTAGATGTGAAGCCTATATTTTAGGCAAGCAACAAAGGAAGCCTTTTCAATCAAGCAATTCTAGAAGTGAAAGAACACCATTGGAGCTAGTGCACACTGATTTGTGTGGTCCTATACAAAAAAAATCTATTGATAAGAGCCAATATTTTATGGCCTTCATAGATGACTACAACCGTAAGACATGGGTTTATTTATTACAACATAAATTTGAAGCATTTGACAAGTTTAAAGTGTTTAAGACCCAAGCTAAAATGGAAAGTGTAAATTTCATCAAGTTCCTAAGGTTAGATAGAGGGGGAGAGTATACCTCCAATCAATTTGTGAATTTTTGCAAGGAATGAGGCATTAAGAAGGAGCTAATAGCAGCCTATACTTCATAGAAAAATGGAGTGGCTGAGAGGAAAAATAGAACCATTGTGGAGGTGGAAAGAAGTATGCTTAAAGCTTAGAGACTTCCAAATGAATATTGGGGTGAAGCTGTAGCAACAGAATTATATTTAATAAATAGAAGTCCTACAAAGGTAGTTTGTGACAAGATTCCATAAGAGGCATGGACAAAATGCAAGTGGATGGTTGAAAACTTGAGAGAGTTCGGTGTGTGGCATATTCACTTTTTCCAAAAGAGAAGAGGAAAAAGTTGGATGACAAGGGTGAGAAGTGTATCTTCATGGACTATAGTGAAGAGTTCAAAGCCTACAAATTATATACCCCAGTCACTAAGAAAATAGTTATTAGCAGAGATGTAGAGTTCTTAAAGAATGAGTCATGGGATGGAATGGTGGACAACAACATGGATATTCCTATCACAATACCCTTTGAGGATGAAGAAACTCTAGAAGTTAGGAGCACCAGAACTCTACAACAATGTAATAGTTTAGAAAACAACAACTCCACAAATTTTTAGCAAAGCAGTTGCTCCAAAAATTTACAACAGAGTGAAAATTCCAATGCTTAGTCTCCTTCATCAGTCCAGTAGTCAAGCAACTCTAAAAATTCTGACCCTAGGCTTGCATCATTGATTCCACAAAAGACAAGTATGAGAGAAATTTATGATAGCACAAGGTATGATGAAGAGTTTGATGAAAGTGTGAATTTTGTGTTATTTTCTCATAGTGATCCGATTTATTTTGAGGATATTGTGAAAGAAAAGAAATGGTATGAAGCTATGGATGAAGAAATAGATGCAATAGAGAGAAACAAGATATGGGAGCTAACTGATTTTCCTCCCAACAAGCAAGTTATTAGAGTGAAATGGGTCTATAAGACCAAGAGTAATGTTGATGGAAGAATAGAGAGGTGTAAGGCAAAATTAGTTGTCAAGGGGTACAAAAACCAATTTGTGAGAGATTATAATGAGACATATGCTCCAGTTGCAAGGATGGAAACTATATGTAAAGTCATAGCAATTACAACCCAACACAAGTGGAAGGTGATATCAAATGGATGTGAAATCTGCCTTCTTGAATGGAGTATTGAAAGAGGAAGTATATGTGGAGCATCCAACTGGTTATGAAGTTCCAAGTCAAGAAAATAAGGTATACAAGCTAAAGAAATCTTTTTATGGGCTGAAGAAAGCACCACATGCATGGTACAACAAGATTCACTCATATTTATTGAGCAATGGCTTTAGCAAAAATGATGGTGAGCTCACTCTTTACATCAAGGTAGCTGATGGTAAGATTTTAATTGTTTTCTTGTATGTTGATGATTTAGTTTTCATTGGGGATGATGATTTCCTCATTGTTGATTTTAAAGATGCCATGAAAAACTTAGATCTTTTGAGGTATTTTCTAGGCATAGCAGTAAAACAAATGCATGTTGGTATATTTATATCTCAAGTGAAGTATGCAACAGAGATTTTGAAGAGGTTTAGGATGCAAGATAGCAAGCCTAACCCTACACCAACAACCATAGGTTTGAAGTTGAGCAAGGAAGATTACAACAACAATGTGAATCCAACCATGTGTAAGAGTTTTGTTGGAAGCTTGATGTATTTAACAATAACTAGGCCTAATATAATGCATAGTGTAAGTCTAATTTCTAGATTTATGGAGACTCCAAAAGAGTCACATTGGGAAGCGGGTAAAAGAATCATGAGGTATGGAAATGGAACCAAAGGATATGGCATTTTGTATAGTGTAGAAAATAATTTTGAGCTGGTTGGTTACACAGATAGTGATTGGGAAGGGAGTGTAGATTATAGAAAGAGCATGTCTAGATATGTGTTTCACTTGGGATCATGAGTCATTTCATTGGCTTCCAAGAAAAAACTCATAGTTTCTCTATCTAAAGCCGAGGATAAATATATAGTAGAAAATGCAACATGCCAAGCTATTTGGTTCAGGAGGACCTTAACATATTTGAAGGAAGAAAAAAGGGATGGAACAACTATATTTTGTGACAATGTTTCATCAATTGCTTTGAAAAAGAATCACGTTTTTCATGGAAGAAGCAAGCACATTGAAATCAGGTATCATTTCATAAGAGAATTAGTTGAGAATAGTGAAATTAAAATGAAATTTTGTAGGTCTAAGTAGCAACTTGCAGAAATTTTTACCAAAGCATTAAGTGGCTCAATTGCTTTGAATGTCTAAGGGATGGGCTTGGGATGACAAAATGCTCCAGAACTTTAGTTATGGAAACTCAAAAAAGCACCAACAATCTAAACATGTCCAAAAAAGACACCTCCAAAATACAAAACAGGTGCAAACATGATAGCTCCATAAATTTTCTCTAAAAAAGACATTGCTCCAAAAATTTTGAATGGTGATGAAAAACATAAAGGCTCAAGCTTAAGAGGGAGTGTTCAAATTAATAATCTTGAGAAAAATTAACCAAATGAATTTAATGTAGTGTCAAAATAGATCCATTTTGGATCCTCCCCCCCATTTGTCATGTTAGACATATTTTGTCCTAGTTAATGTTTCTGGCAGTGAATTAATTTCTAGTGGTTGAATTTGAAAATAAATCGTAGTTTTTGGAAAAGGTAAGAAAGAAAAAAAGGAAGAATATAATGTTTTTTAAAAGAGAAGAACAAGGAGGGAATCTTCAGGAAAATATAATAGAGGAAGGAGAAGAAGAATTTACAGCAATAGAAGATATTGCACAAAGTGTGATGGAGCTTCAAATTTTTGCTCCTTGTTTGTCACTCATGCCCTACCTTATGTCGTTGGTCTTTCATGGTGTTGAGAAATTTCTAAGGGTTGGGGTTTTAGCTTTGTTTTTAGGTAAAACCCTAGTGTTTTTTTTACAGCTTGGTTGGGTTCTCTTTTGCTGTTACCTTTTGAAGGTTTTTAAAACAACTTATGCCCCATCATTCTGTCTAGGCTTGGTCTCTTTGGGTTTTAATTTTATTTCCTTTGTGGGTTTTATTGTCCCTAAGTCTTGGATGACCTCGTGCTTCATTTTTTTAAAAAAACAACTTATGGCATTGTTTACCGTCTACCTAGTAATGTCCCCTTATCTTTTTAATGAATGTTTTATTTTGCAGAAGGGATCGAATTCGTACTACCATTGATCAAATTGCCTTCAAATATCAATAGTTGCCTACCATCGCGTTATCGGGAAGTGTAGGACCTTTATTGATTGTGATATCACGGGTGGGTGCCACGTACCCTTTCTAAAGGATTAAATCCATGCAAACATTGATGTGATGTCTTTTGATCTCAGTTGTTCCCCATTATCCCATGATGACCCCACAACAGTGCTTTGGTCGATTGCGATATCACGGGTGGGCACCACGTGTCCTTTTGGCATGGCCGAAGGAGATCGATTTGTGTTTCATCAATCAATCTTCATCAGATATCAATGGTTGCCCACCATCACGTGATCCAAACCTACAGTATCTTTATTGATGGTGATATCACGGGAAGGTGCCACATGTCTCATCTGATGAAGCTGAAAGAATAAGGAAATACATTAATCTGGCCTTAAATACATTAAAAGGCGGATTACTAAAGTGCTCTCAAGGTGCACATGTTTTAAATAGATGGATCTTTTATGATCTAAATGGGAAGCTACTTGATGGTTAAGGATAGGGCCAACAACTATGTTGAAGGACCTAGATCACTGATGCTTAAGATCTACATTTTCCCACCATCGCGTGATCTAGAATTGCAAGGTTTTTATTGATCGCAATATTGTGGGTGACCGCCACGTGTCTCATCTAGTGGAGCCAAAGAAACAATCAAATACTTTAACCCAGCTTTAATCTATTATCTTGTGGGTTACTAAAATGCTTGTGAGATGCATGTGCTTCAAATCAATGAAGATTTTATCATCTAAGCAGAAAAGGTGCTCGATTGATAATGATAAGGCCGACTAATTTTTTGAAGGAAAAGATCACCGCTATTTAAGATCTACGGTTACCCACCATCGCGTGATGGAAAGTTGCAGAATCTTTACCAATTACGATATCATGGGAAACTACCAAGTGGATTTCCTTCACGGCATATGGTATGGTGGGCCCTTTACTGCCATGTTGGCGATTGCGTCAACTTGTTTTGAAGGTAGTCGTTAGAATTTTTAATCAAACTAAAGGATCGACGGCTATGATTTAAATTTGCATCAAATATGGTTGGAGTCATTCGTGCAACACGTGAGTGAGATTTAATGGCAGATGAGACACTTACTAACGTGATTCGATCGACATAAAATCACTTTTCTACTTTGTTTGTATCACAAAGCATTCAACAATTTTACAAAACAGTTTCAGAGCCGAAGGTGGAATTGCGAGTCTCTGCAGTTAGAATTTGGGATTTCTGTGAACAAACCCATGAGTTTATTTTATGTGCCTCTTGGTCATTCCGCACTTGAATTTGGGAAAGGATTAGTTGTGTTTGTCATTAATTTTGTTGATAAACATATTAGGGCTACAGTTTAATTATAGATTGTGAGAAATTGCAATATTTTTTTCTGTAATTTCCTATCTCTGGTTAGTCCTAGTTATTTGAAGTGTAACATTATATGGAAGCCCTAGTTTGTCTAAGATGGCACTGCCAAAGCAGCATTCTAGTCAAGTTGATTATCTAAGGAGAAACCTATATGATGATTTCCTAGATCAATTGCCCTTGTCAACGAATGATAGGAGGAAGGGATTGGTCCTAATGTGAGGGAAAATCCTAGGGGAAGGGTTAGTATATAATTGCTCCAACATTGCCGATGCTAGGGTTCCTCTCACAGGTTTGGAGATGTTTAGATTGTGGTATGGACAGAGGAATTTTCCTCACCCATTTTCAAATGGATGGATGTATGACATGGGGAAGCTAGTGGTACCAAATGTGTTCCCTGATGTAGACCTGCTTAGGGCAATGGCTACAAGATATGACCTTGTCACACAGGTAATCAAAGATAATGATGGAGGTGTTCTGTTGAATATTAATAGAGAAGAAGTTCAAAAAAAATTTGACCCGAGTGAACTGAGTGAAGACTTGGTTCCTATCAATCTTGAGGAGATGAAGCAAGAATATGCAAAATTGAAGTCTCTTTTTAGAGCTAAGTTGTTTCCACCTCATCTAGCCAAGGCAAGGGGTTCAAGATTTCATATCAGCCACAATGACTAGGAACCTTTCAGATTAAATTGTTTGCAAACCATTTCCTGGCCACTTTGTATTCATTGTGTCAGATTTTGGGTTTCAATCCTGGTGCGGTGATTCCCATTGCTTATATGTTCATGGGGGTGCAAATACAACACCCTAACTTCTCTGTGACATATGACTTTTCCCCTTTCTTGGCTGAGAAAATACATGAAGGGTTGTTAAAATTGTAGAAAAATGACACCAGCACTCAATTCTTTTGGTATTCTATGTTGATGAATATGTTCCTCTTCAAGAATTCTGATTTCTTCTCTAAGAGGATGAAATTAAGGCAATCGGTTGATGGAGAAAGATTTCCAATACAGATATGGGCTGCAGATTTAACTTGCAATAATGAAAGTACTAGTTATGTGCAATTTGATAATTGTTTTGCTTCTAGATTGATGGTGAATGTACCTAGGATCCTTGAGGAACTACATGAATTCCTTAGGCCAAAGGGAAGGAAGCCAGAATTGAAGGTCTACTATAACTGGGGTGACATTATCCCATACCCATTCAGTACTGTCTTGAGAGTATATGGTTTTAACGGAGCCCCTCATATATTTCCATACAATGTGCCACCAAGAGTGGGGTTTGCAGAAGTTATGTGGGAAATAGGTTGCATTCATGAGGACAACCTCACTAGGAGGGGTAAGGGAACTTTTTTCCTTGATTATACAGTGGAGTCTAATTTTGCATTTTCGAAGGGAGGTTGGGTGCATTTTGATAAATTCTTTGATTATTACTATTTGAGGTGTGGTCCAAAGCAGTAGCATGATCCTTAGGGTTTCTTTTCTCTTTTCAAATAGAGAATAAAGGCTAGAAAATTTGTGCATGAGTTCAATTTCCTTGAGGACCTGATTAGAAATGAGTTCGACTTAAATAAGCAGGAGTTGAACAAGGAGAAATGGATAGCTTATGATAATCTATTAGACATTATGCACAAAATGGATCCCAAGTATGATCCATTGTTGGAGTTCAGTCCATACCATAAGAAAATTGATTTTTTGATGGAGAACTTCAAAGAGATTATAGGCACTTTGAGAAAAAAAAGGGTAAACTTAGAACTGAGTCTTTGTGTACAAGAAAAGGGTGCCAGACCAATTGAAACAAGGCCAACATATCACCCTACAAAAAGGTGGCCCATTTATAGGAGGAAAAAGGATAGCAACAGTGATGAAGAAGAAGTGTAAAGAAAAAGAAAGAAAATAATGAAGGTTCCTCCACAATCAGGTCCAAAATTCAAAGTGCCTAGGGAAATCAAAATTATTGATTTAGAATCATCATCGAAAGATAATCCCTCATCACCACCATCCGAACTAAGCCCTAAGAGGCAAAGAATTGATCAACCACAGGAGGATCTGATGGATGAAATCATTGTTACTGATCAAGACATGCAAGTTGGTATGCCTTCCCCTCCTAGGCTAGCTGAATTGGTTTTATCTGATTTAGATATGAAAGGAAAAAGTGTACAATATGCAAAAATGGAAGCATGCAAGGAGTTTCTAGATGACAATACATTTGTAAAAAATCTTGAATTCTTGTTATTGGTATGGAGGATGAAATATGAAGAATATCAAGATAAATGTAAGAAGAGAAGAGAAATAAGCCCCGACAGATCAAACCAGGAGAATGATGAGGAGGTGAAAGTTGAATTGATGGAATAATTTAAAAACATCACTCCTGAAGAAGGAAGAAAACTGGTGAGTCGGGCTAGAGTATTGATTCTACTTGAATGGGACATTGCAAATGTTGTAGCATTTAATGCTATTCTAAAGTCCAAGCATCCCTTGCAAGACTCTAGTGAAGAAGAAGTCAAGGTAGCACTTCAAGACTTTGCTTTCAGTGAAGAGTATGAAACCCTGGCAATTTGGGCATTGGCCCCACAAGGGAGAAAACCAGATGTTTCTAATATTAATCCAAATTTCAGAGGAGGATTAATAATAAAAAGAGCTTCAGAGACCTCAACCACCGAGGCCACTAATTTGACTGTGAATGTAGCCAAATTCGGCCAAAAGACTGTTGAAAGGGAGCAGGCTGAAAAGAAGAGCCTAATGGAGAAGTATAACCTCTTGATTGAGGAATATACCAAGATGCAGTAGAAGAATTTTGAGTTGTAGAATGAGGTGGAAAGGTTTAAATATAAACAAATTGGGGAGACATCAAGTGCTCCAAGAACCAGTACATTACCTTCCATAGCAAGGTAAGTGCCTTCTACTTCTCCAATTGTTTCAACACCAGGATCTCCCAGTCAAAATCCTACCCTCACCCCTTCTTTAGAGGAAATTGAAGAAGAAACAGAGTGCTCTGTTGATCCTACAAAGAAGTAGCTCTTGCAAAATATTGATGAATTGGAGGCATCATTAAAGGTAAATGAGGAAGGATCTCTTTTAAAGAAAAAGGAGATTGTTACTACTGTTTTGAGGCATTTAAATGAAAAGGTTGATAGTAAATTGCTATCTATACATTCTTTATATTCTTTGTTGTTAGAAGCAATAAAGAATATTGATAGGGATCAGGAGGTAGTGATACCATTGATTGAAAATTGGATCCCTAGAGCCAGTGATTTGGATGTCATGTATAAAGCCTTAAGGTTTGATACAAATAATAGGCCCCAATCATTAAAGCATACTCAAGTATTAGTTAAGTCATTGCAGGGTTTTCAAACCCTACCAGATGATTTGAGTAGGAAGATTAGGGAGTTGGTGAAGAATTTCAATGATTGGGATAACACATTGTTACCTAATATAATTGATAAGTAGGGGAAAATTAGGTCACTCCAACAATGGCAGGATCAAGCAAGTGAGGTCATCAATGATAAAATTAATTCAATTTGTGATGACTTAGAATATGATTTTTTGGTGAGCTGTATGGATAAACTCATTAGTACCAGCTCATTTTTGGAATCTTTTGAAAGGGATGCAAATTAGGTAGCAGTAAAATACACACCTTATAATGCCAAGGTGGATGAGGTAATTAATTTTGACTGGCCGAATGATGAAGAGTACTAGAAATGGGTAACTAAATATTTGAATGAGGAAGAGTAAAAAGAGTGGACTACTAACTGGTGGAAAATCAGATGTTGCAGTTGCAACGGTTCCATTTTTGTGTTGATGGCATTCTCGGTGCGGGTTTCTTGTGGTTTTTGTTGTTGCATCAACTTTCCTCAGCTGACATGATGAACAAGAATATTCTCCAAGGTGATGGCTGTTGTAACAATTTTTGGAATATAACTAGGTGCTCCAATTGGCTAGTGACATGTTTATTTTTTGGCCTGATGCTTGTTTTCTCTTTCATTTTCTATAAGAATGATTTCAAGGCCAAAAGTACGGGTTAGCAAGTTAAATAATTTTGGTCAAGTCTAGGTGAAGTTGTAGAGCAAATTGTAAAGTCCAATGGCTTTAGAGAAATGCAATTTAGGTTTTGAGTCATTCTATAACAGGTTTTGAATTCATGGGGATTTAATGTTGTATAATAGTACTAGCATTTGAGTTGAAATGATAAATTCAAGCTCATGTCTCTCCATTGTATACGCATATCTAAACTTTGAATGAAATAACTAAGGGTTGTTTTATGCATCTCATTGTTGTGGTGTGTATGATTCTATTTTAGCTTTGATTCAAGGAATTAATTAAAATGCTTGAATGGGATTATAGGTGGATATGTTCTATATAAGGATTTGATAAGTAGTATTAGGTTATAATGCATATTGATGAAATTGTATTGCAATATTGTAAGGTATCTTATATGTCATCTGTCATAGACCTCTAGATGCTTATGAATTTGACTCCCCCAATGGATATATGGCACTGATCTAAGTTGTACTTATTTGTGTAGTTTAATATTTTTTTGTCTTTTCCTAGAGCTTGCTACAAATTGCAAATCAATGACTATATTATACAATGGATTGTGTTTAGTTATCTCATTCTCTAGATAGTTGATATTGTCTATGAACAGCCAATTCTAGTGGATATTATTCTATCGTGTTGAGCTATTAAGTGAGATTATCTACTATTGTTAATGTCGTTTATAATAATGGTGCAAAAGTTGTAGAAACATTAAGGGATCACCCTCCGGGGTCTTGCAGAGCCCAAAGTGTAGGAGGCTTTTTAAAGTTCTCATCAGTTCGTCCAAGTCCTTCGAGTTGCCTTTGATCGGAATTGGCAATTCCATTTAAGTAGATTAGAAGACAAACCTGGTTACATTGTAAAAAGAACCAACAAAATGGTGACTTTACTAGGGAGCTAATTTTAAATATAACTTGTCAGTGTGTCGATTGTCCATTTTGCATAGAATTTTCATAATATTTCCATGATTTGAAGGTTGAGCCTAAAATTCTGTGTTAATTTTTTCCACTTCTTCTATTTTCATAAGAGTTAAGAGTTATGTTGTAAAGCACTTTTGTGTGTTGTCAGTACGAGGTTCCAAAGGTTTTTATATTCTACCACGTGTGTTTAGGTATTTGGTATTCCCAAGAAAATTGGGTGGTAACTCTAAATTCTCTGCACCAATGTGCATTTTATTGTGAGAGGTTTATTGTAAGTGGAAAGAAATTTTTAATAAGTATGAAGAATGAAGAACACCAGGTCATTCATGAAGAATCATCCAGAATAGAAATTGGAAGGTGAACTTCCCAAAGTGAAGAAGAAGGACTAGATAAAGAAAAGACCAGAATCTAGTAATTTTGCTCCCACATCACAGGACTCTGTACACCAAGGTACAAGTAAGATTTTACACCATATCCCTAAGAATCTTGAAGAGGTTTCTAGAAATTCTGAGTCAGACAGTGGTGGATTTTTTGATTCATTATTTTTTACACCGGTTCAAGAAGATGTGACATTTCATAATAAAGGGCTTGTTAGGGTCAAATATGCTGAAAAGAGAAGAGGTGGGAGTAGAAGTCAAAGCCATCACAAAGAATGCACCAGTGATGTGCCTCCTCCTCCTGCTGAAAATGATGTAAACTCTTTATTGTCTGAACATGTACTAGAAGAGATCAATCTAATAGACCTAGATGATACATCAGGTTCTGAGGTGACTCTGCCTGACCCTGATGATGTTTTTGAAGACATTAATTCTTTGAGGTGGGAAATCCAATAGCAAGTTGAGCTATGGAAGACAATAGAAAAAGAAAGAGAAGCAGAATTGAGTGATACTGTGATTGAAAGGGATAGGTTGATGAGACACTTGGCAACCATGAAGCTCCTAAATGAAGATGAACCTAAACCAAGTGTTGAGGGTCTGATTGTACAGAAAGTTGCTAATAAGGAAGCAAAACCTATGTCTAAAGAAAACCCTGGAGCTCCCAGTGAGGATAAGGGAAAATCCAAACCTACCGACCCAAAGCCCTCAAATCATGTTAAGTCTCAACCCAATAATACACACCCTAAGCCCATCTTGGATAAGGGAAAAAAAAAGGTTGAGGGGATTAAAATAAAAGAGAAGGTGACTCCCCATTCCACTCAACAAGATCTCCAGCCACGTGTCATTTCAAATAGAATCTACCTTAGAAAAGGCCAAGAAGGACAGTGAAGCTCTGGAAGAAGAGTTGGAGAGAACATAAAGTGAGGCTGCAAATGCAGAAATGAAGAGGAAAATAAGTTTCCTAAAGATGTCAAACATGGATGAGCCTACACAAGTTGTAACCTCATCAAATCACCAAGATGTTTTAAAGGGCGGTCCTAAAACTAATCCAGACACCACCATAAATAATTCTAGCCTGAAGACTCATGCAAATAGGTCAATAAATCCAAATCATGATGGTCCTAGAATACAAGATTTAGGGTCTGGTGTTGATCCTCAGATGAATAAAGGATTATTTTAATGACGACCTATACAGTTGGAAAAGTATAGGCCATTATTCTTTGAGGATATCCCCGGTTATCCAAATCCCATCCTTGCTGACTTGAGAGAAAAGATGAATAAGTTTGTTGGTAATAATGTTGTAATAGTAGAGGAACACTTGAAATATTTTATGGATATGCTAAATGATTATGAGGTAGAACATGAAGATTTTGTAATGAAATTGTTTGTACAATCTCTGGTAGAAGATGCAAGGGATTGGTACACAAGTCTACCTAATGGTAGTATTGGTTCATGGGATAATTTTGAAAAGTGTTTCAAGGAGCAGTATTGTGATAAAACTAATGCTAGTTTTATGTTAAATGAATTTAATAACATCAAGAAGTCATTGAATGAGCCTGTGACAAAGTTTAATTTAAGATTTCAAAAAGCAATGTATAAGTTGTTCCAGGTTTTGAGGCTTGATGAAAATGTTTGTTTAACTACACATTTCAATGCTTTCAATGCTAAAATGTCCTATCTCCTCGGAGATAAGGAACCTCAAACTATGAGGGATGCATTTAGGGTGGCTATAAATATTGAAAGTAATAAAAGAGCTTCTGGAAAATATGGTAGGAGAGAATAACACACACTTTTAAGGAATCCTAAGAATAAGACTGAGAAAGTCCCTGCTACAAAGCCTAAGGATGATGAAAAGTGGGAAAAGTTTTACAATACTCTGAAATACATAAAGCAAACTGTTTCTAAGCAAGAGAAGGGCATAGGAAATGAAAGGAAATCCTATAATAGAAATGATAGGCAGCCTAGATTGCAAAATTATCCTTACAATACAAATTGGAAAGATGGAAAACCAGTCTTACCTAGCCAGAAGTCTAAAAATGATCAGCATACGCTAGACCCCTTGCAAAAACATTCAATGAATCTAGTACCGAATAGACCATGGTATGAAGTGTGTGAGCATCCACATGATCAAAATTATTGTGGTGTTACTCAATTTCTTGTTGCTGAGGAAATAGAGGAGGATGTTCATGATCAAACATTGAAATATGAGCAGGATGATGTAGATGTTTGTATGGCCAGATCATACATTGATGAGGAAAAATTTTCTTCGTATGATGAAATACAGGAAGTCGATGTTGATAATTAGAGGCAGAGAAGTGAGATGTATCATCAACAGGTCTTTTCTGATGAGGAAGATGATTTTGATCATAATGCTTGCAATATGGAGTAGGCTAAAGATTCAGTGTCCTTAAGGAGACCGTCAGAAGAAGAGATTGCAAGATTGACTGAAGAAATGGCTACTCAAATGAGAAGTTCACTTCAATTGAGAAATAGGACTATGGGTGGTGAGCAGGGTAAACCTGTTGGCCTATTTATTAAAGAACAAAAGGATAAAAACAAAGGTGTTAAGGTTCACAACAAAAAATATGTTGTGAAAGTCAAAGAAGTCAAGAGTGATAAGTTTGGGCAAAAAATAATGAAGCCCCAAAGTCTCAAGAAGGTGTGACTTCATCACTGGTGAAGACCAAGGTGATTACAAAGGTAGCTAAACCTGTTGCAGAAGATAAGAAGCAAAACAAGCTAGGAGGAAGTAATCAGCAAGAGAAAAAAGAAAATGATGAAGGTATGATGTCTAATTTTCCTAAGTATACACCTATGGATATGTTTCATGTTCTTTCTCTGGTTAAAGTAACTATACCTTTGTTAGAAATGATGAGAATAAATGAACATAAAGAAAAGACAATAGCCTTGATCACAGATGTTGCTGGTAATAAGACTAAACAAGGAAGTGGTAAAGAAGTGAAGAATAAAGAGAAAGAAATGGAAGTGGAGGGAATTGTGTCACAAATTCCCCCTGTGTATTTAGGAAATTCTATTAACCTGTGCCTTGAAAACATAACCCCTTTTTTCTTAAGTGTGGATATAAATGGGAAAACTTTAAAGAACTATATGATAGATTCAGGGACCTCAAATAATGTTATGCCAGTCAAAATAATGGAGGAAATGGGCTTGATAGTAGATACTACTGAAGGTAAATGCTATGCTATGGATTCAAGAGAAGTGCCAGTTATTGGAACTATCAGAGCATTTCCTTATAAATTGACTCAGTACCCTGACAAGGATTTAGTCATGACCGTACTAGTTGCAGACATCCCACCTCATTTTGGAATGCTTTTGTCAAGAAAATGGAGTGCATCGATGGGGGGTAACATACAATGTGATTTGTCATTTGCTACTTTCTCCATTGATGGTAAGGATGTCAAAATTGCAAGAGAATCAAAAGTACCTCATATGATTGAGCATGGACCGATTGAGAATATGACATATTTTATTGACAATGGTATAGATGAGTCCAAGGTTGAGGAATTCCCTAGCAATTGTGATAAGCCTACTGCATCGATTGATACAGAAATAAAACAATTGTCAGAATCTGATGATTTGTGGACTATGGATTTTGACAGTGCAAGTTCAAAGGAAGGCTCTGGTCCAAGTGTCTTATTACGATCACTAAGTGGAAAGACATTCAAGTTCTCTTTCACTCTGTTATTTGAATGCACAAATAATGTGGCAGAGTATGAAGCCTTGTTACTAGGATTGAGATTGGCTGAAAAACATGGGATCAAGAAGCTCAAGGCAATTGGAGATTCTGAGCTTGTGGTCTCCCAAGTCAGCTCCAAGTTTGCATCAAAGAACAAGAGGTTGAAACAGTATAGGAATGTTGTTTGGGATGAATTGGAAAGCTTTGATGCATTTGCAATAGGATGGATGGAGAGAGGTCAAAATAAAGTGGCAAACCTACTAGCCAAAATTGCATTAAAACCAAATGATATGACTTATACTAGAATTTCAAAGGTTGAGGTGAAAACCAGGCCATCTGTCCCTGACAATATAAAAAATTGGCAAGTTTTTGATAATGATGATGACATATTAAGGTTTTTGAATTATGTGGGAGAGTATGAAAATCAAGAAATTGACTTTGGAGCTTTTGTTGAAAATATTGATGGCAAGGATACCATATTTGGAAATGAGGTCATTCGGTTAAAGACAAACACAATTCCCAAGGGTCTAGTTGTACTAGAAAGAGTGTTTGATAATCAAGATAAGACAAAGGCTAATCACACTGCTTCCCATCCTGATGACTTGGAAGAGATAAATCTTGGAGCAGAAGCATCCCCAAAGAAGGTATATATTGGAAAGAAAATGTCACCAAAGGTGAGAAGGATGCTAATTGACTTATTAAGGAAGTTTAGGCATGTGTTTTCATGGTCCTATGATGACCTTAAGGCATACAGGGGGGATCTTTTCCAACATGAGATTCCTTTGTGTGATGATGCTAAGCCATTCAGACAAAAGAAAAGGCCTATTAATCCCACTTTTTCCCCCAAAATGCAAGAAGAATTAATGAAACTAAGGGATGCAGAAATCATCAAGCCAACCAAACATTCATCTTGGGTGTCAAACTTGGTACTAGTAAGGAATAAAAATGGAGGTCTACATCAGGTTATGTGTAGATTTCAGAAATTTGAATGTGTCTTCATCAAAAGAAAATTATCCATTACCCAATATGGAAGCCATGTTGCAAAGGGTGACAGGTTGTGAATTGATGTCTATGATGGATGGTTTTTGTGGTTATAACCAGCTTATGGTTAAAGATTTTAAGCAGTTTAAGACAACTTTCACCACACCATGGGGAACATATGTTTATGTACGAATGCCATTTGGTCTAACGAATGCAAGGGCTACTTTTCAGAGAGCCATGGATGTGGTGTTCTCAGATTTCATTAACTTGTTCTTGGCGATCTACCAAGATGACTTGACAACATATTCTAAAAAGGAAGAGGATCATTGTGAGCACCTAGAGAAGGTATTCATTAGAGCCTTGGAGTATGGTATTTCTTTGAATCCAAAGAAATGTGTGTTTGGAGTACTAGAAGGAAAACTATTGGGACATATAGTTTCCAAGGATGGAGTAAAAATTGATCCAAAGAGGGTAATTTCAATTGATAAAGTTCCACAACCCCGAAGTGTCAAAGGAATACAATCTTTCTTTGGACAAATAAATTTCTTGAGGAGGTTTGTGACAAATTTTGCTGAGATAGTTCACCCTATTTCCAAAATGCTCAAGAAAGGAGCCAAGGTTGAATGGGATAATGAGTTTGTGCAAGCTTTCAAAGCCATTAAGCAATTAATAAAGGAGGCTCCTGTATTAAGAACCCCTGATTTTTCTAAACCTTTACAAATTTTCTCATTTGCTTCTTTTCACACAATTGCAGATGTGTTATTACAAAAGAATGCAGAAGGTTTTGAATAGCATGTGGCCTTTTTCAACAAATCTTTACAAGCTGCAGAACTTAAGTATGATATAAATGAAAAATAGGCATATGCACTGGTAAAAGCAGTAAAGGCTTTTAGGCCTTATTTTATGGGAGCTACTGTAATTTCCTATGTGCCTAGTGTTGTTGTTAAGGACATCTTCACACAAGAAGTGTAAGCAAGAAGGTGTAGGCAGATAAATCGGATCTAGGAATTCAATATTGAGGTCCAAATTACCAAACTGGTGAGAGGACAAGTATTTTCCAAGCTTATGACCCAAAGTAATCTAGAAGAAAATCAGATAAATTTGCTAGAAGAGGAGAATAGATCATATATATGTTATATGTAGCATTTTGAATGGTATAGAGATGTAATATATTATTTGCAAAAAATGAAATGTCCTAACAACTTGAGTGAAAATGAGAAAAGAACATTGAAGTTACATGCTATCAAGTATGTTATTGTAGATGGAAAGCTCTAGTGGAGAAATGGAGAAGGTGTCATGTTGAAGTGTGTTGACCAAGATCAAGCAAAAGAAATTTTGAGCGAGATGCGTGGTGGAGTTTGTGGAGGACATTATATGGCTAAAACAACTACACATAAGATAATGAGGGCTGGATTTTGGTGGCCTACAGTTTTTAAGGATGCACACCAACTAGTAAAGACATGTGATCCTTGTCAATGTTTCTTTGGTAAGTTAAAGTTTTCTGGTAACTTCCTCTAAAACCAGTTATATTACAAGCTCCATTCCAGTAGTGGGTTATTGATTTTGTAGGAGAGATAGCATGTAAATCTAGTGGAGGCCATTCATGGATATTGGTGGCCACTGATTATTTCACCAAGTGGGTGGAAGCAATTCCAACGAAGAAAGCCACTAGTAAAGTGGTAATTGACTTCCTGATGAGCAACATATTGACTAGATTTACGTGTCCAGAAAGGATTGTATCAGATAATGTAATGTGTTTTAGATCTGAGGAATACATAAAATTTTTTGAGAACCATGGCATACAAATTTCTTATTCATCACCATATCACCCACAGGGGAATGGACGGGCAGAATCAAGCAATAAAATCTTGATGAAGATCATTAAAAGAATCCTGGATCAAAATAAAAAGGCTTGGGATTCTAAGCTGAGATTAGCAGTCTGGGCAGATAGGGTAACTATGAAGAAGGCAATAGGTTGTGCCCCATTTGACTTGGTTTATGGGATAAATGCCAAGTTGCCCCAAAATAACTTAATGGAAATGTACAAGTTTGTCCAGATGTATGATAATGAAATTGATGATGAGATGCAATTGAGACTGGAAGCTCTTATAGAATTAGATGAAACCAGGAGGGAGGCTCAAAAGAGAAATGCAAAATTTTAGTTGGAAGTAAAGAATTTGTATGACAACAAGGCAACTGCAAGGAGTTTCAAAGATGGAGATTTGGTTTTAATGTGGAATGCTAGACTAGAAGATAAAGGGAAACATGGGAAATTTGATGCAATCTAGTTGGGTCCATTTTTGATAAATGGTAAGTGGGGAGAAGATTCTTACTTCCTTCAAGATATGACAGGGGATATTCTTGAACTACCAGCTCATGGACAGTTCTTGAAGTTATACTTCACTTGAATTTTTCTTTTCCATGAACAATAGTTTAGGTTTGTATATTTTGTATATATTTTGTACATAGGTTGGGTTGTTTTGTCCAAACAATCCCTTTTTGGTCGTCTCTGCCTCTTGGTCTGCTCTTCCTGAGATTTTGAATTCTCACTTCATTCTAGTGGAATGAACATACCCAACTAGAGCCACTGATGGAGCTTCAATTTTTTTCTCCTTGTTTGTCACGCATGCCTTGTCTTATGTCACTGGTCTTTCATGGTGTTGGAAAATTTCTAAGGGTTGGGGTTTTAGCTTTGTTTTCAGGTAAAACCCTAGTGTTTGTTTTACGCCTTGGTTTGGTTCTATTTTGATGTTACCTTTTGAAGGTTTTTAAAACAACTTATGCCCCATCATTCCATCTAGGCTTGGTCTCTTTGGGTTTTAATTTTATTTCCTTCATGGGTTTTATTTTCCCTCAGTCTTGGATGACCCCGTGCTTCATCGTTTTAAAAAAAACAACTTATGGCGTTGTTTACCATCTTCCTAGTAATGTCCCCTTTTCTTTTTAATGAATGTTTTATTTTTCTAAATGGCTCAAGTTCACGCTATCATTGATCAAACTGCCTTCAAATATCAATGACTACCCACCATCACGTGATCGGGAAGTGTAGGACATATATTGATCATGATATCACAGGCGGGTGCCACGTGCCCTTTCTAAAGGATGAAATCTGCACGACCATTGATGTGATGTCTTTTGATCTTAGTCATTTTCCATTATCCCGTGATGACCCCACCATAGTGCTTTGGTCAATTGCAATATCATGGGCAGGTGTCACATGTCCTTTTGGCGTGGCTGAAGGAGATCGGTTTGTATGTTGTTGATCAATCTTCATCATCTGATATCAACGGTTTCCCACCATCACATGATCCAAAGCTGCAATATCTTTACTGATCATGATATCACGGGCAGGCACCACGTGTCTCATCTAATGAAGTCAAAAGAATAAGGAAATACATTAAAAATCAGATTACTAAAGTGCTCTCAAGGTGCACGTGTTTTAAATCAATGGATCTGTTATGATCTAAATGGGAAAGCTACTTGATGTTTCACGATAGGGCCGATGACTATGTTGAAGGACTGAGATCACTGATGCTTAAGATCTATGGCTTCCTGCCATCGTGTGATCCAGAATTGTAAGGTTTTTCTTGATCGCAATATTGCAGGAGACCACCATGTGTCTCATCTGATGGAGCCGAAGAAACAATGAAATAATTTAACCCAGCTTTAATGTGTTATGTTGTGGGTTACTAAAATGCTTGTGAGAGGCACGTGCTTCAAATCAAGGAAGATGTTATGATTTCAGCGGAAAAGGTGCTTGATTGATAATGATAAGGCTGACTAATGTTTTGAAGGAAAAAGATCACCATTGTTCAAGATCTACAATTGCCTTCCATAGCGTGATCCAAAGCTACATGATCTTTACTGATTGCGAAATTGTGGGCAATCGCCACGTGGATTTCCTTCACAGCGTATGGTATGGTGGGCCCTTTACTGCCATGTAGGCAATTGCATTAGCTTTTTTTGAAGGTAGTCATTAGATGTTTTGATCAAACTAAAGGATCGATGGCTAAGATTTAAATTTGCATCAAATATGGTTGGAGCCATCCGTGTAGCGCATGAGTGAGCTTTAATGGCAGATGAGACACTTATTGGTGTGATTTGATGCACATAAAATGAATTTTCCTACTTTTTTTGTATCACAAAGCATTCAACTATTTTGCGGAGTAGTTTCAGAGTCGAAGGTGGAATTGTGAGTCTCTGTAGTCAGAATTTGGGATTTCTGCGAACAAATCCATGAGTTTATTTTATGTGCCTCTCAGTCATTCTGCACTTGAATTTGGGAAAGGATTAGTTGTGTTTGTCATTAAGTTTGTTGATAAACGTATTAGGGCTATATTTTAATTATAGATTGTGAGAAATTATAGTATTTTGTTTTGTAATTTCCTATCTCTAGTTAGTCCTAGTTATTTGAAGTGTAATGTTATAAGGAAGCCCTAGTTTGTCCAAGCTGGCACTGCTAAAGCAGCAGTATGGCCAAGTTGATTATCTAAGGAGAAACCTGTATGATGATTTCCTGGATCAATTGCCCTTTTCAACGAATGATAGGAGGAATGGATTGGTCCTAATGCGAGGGAAAATCCTGGGGAAAGGGTTAGTATATAATTTCTTCAACATTGTCGATGCTAGGGTTCCTCTCACAAGTTTGGAGATGTTCAGATTGCGGTATGGACAGAGAAATTTTCCTCACCCCTTTTCAAATGGATGGATGTATGACATGGGGAAGCTAGGTTTACCAAATGTGTTCCCTGATGTAGACATGCTTAGGGCAGTGGTTGCAAGATATGACCCTGTCACACGGGTAATCAGAGATAATGGTGGAGCTGTTCTACTGAGTATTATTAAAGAAGAAGTTCAACAGATTTTTGACCTGAGTAAATTGAGTGAAGAATTGGTTCCTATCAATCTTGAGGAGATGAAGCAGGAATATGAAAATTTGAAGTCTCCTTTTAGAGATAAGTTGCTTCCACCTCATCTAGCCAGGGCAGGGGGTTCAAGTTTTCAAATCAACTCCAGTGACCAGGAACCTTTCAAATTAAATTGTTTTGCAAACCAATTCCTGGCCACTTTGTATTCATTGTGTTAGATTTTGGGTTTCAATCCTAGTGCGGTGATGCCCATTGCTTATATGTTCATGGGTGTGTAAATATAACACCCTAACTTCTCTGTAACATATGACTTTGCCCCTTTCTTGGATGAGAAAATACATGAAAGGTTGTCAAAGTTGTAGAAAAATGACACCATCACTCAATTATTTTGGTATTCTATGTTGATGCATATGTTCTTATTCAGGAATGCTGATTTCTTCTCTAAGAGGATGAAATTAAGGCAATCGGTTGATGGAGAAAGATTGCCAATATAGATATGGGCTGCAGATAGAACTTGCAATAAGGAAAGTACCAGTTATGTGCAATTTTATAGTTGCTTTCCTTCCAGATTGAGGGCTAGATTCATGGTGAATGTACCTACGATCCTTTATGAATTAAATGATTTCCTTAGGCCAAAGGGGAGGAAGCCAGAATTGAAGGTCTACCATAAATGGGGTGACATTATCCCATATCCAGTCAGTACTCTCTTGAGAGTATATGGTTTTTAGGGAGACCCTCATATATTTCCATATAATGTGCCACCAAGAGTGGGGTTTGCAAAAGTTGTGGAAAATAGGCTGCATTCATGAGGACAACCTCATTGGGAGGTAAGGGAACTTTTCTCCCTGATTATATAGTGGTCTCTGATTTTGTATTTTTGAAGGGAGGTTGGGTGCATTTTGATAAATTCTTTGATTATTACCATTTGAGGTGTGGTCCAAAGTGGCAGCATGATCCTGAGGGTTTCTTTTCTCTTTTCAGACAGAGAATAAAGGCTAAAAATTGTGTGCATGACTTCAATTTCCCTGAAGACCTGATTAGAAATGAGTTCGACTTAAATAAGCAGGAGTTGAACAAGGAGAAATAGATAGCTTATGATAAGCTATTAGAAATTGTGCACAAAATGGATCCCAAGTATGATCCATTGTTGGAGTTCAGTCCATACCATAAGAAAATTGATTTTCTGATGGAAAACTTCAAAGAGATTATGGGCACTTTGAGAAAAAAAAAGGGTAAACTTAGAACTGAGTTCGGGTGTACAAGAAAAGGGTGCCAGACCAATTGAAATAAGGCCAACATATCACCCTACAGAAAGGTGGCCCATTTATAGGAGGAAAAAGGATAGCAGCAGTGATAAAGAAGAAGTGGACAGAAAAAGAAAGCAAATAATGAAGGTGCCTCCACAATCAGGTCCAAAATTCAAAGTGCCTAGGGAAATCAAAATTATTCATTTAGAATCATCAATAGAAGATAATCCCTCATCACCACCATTCGAACCAAGCCCTGAGAGGCAAAGAATTTATCAACCACAAGAGGATTTGATGGATGAAATCATTGTTACTGATCAAGACATGCAAGTTGGTATGCCTTCCCCTCCTAGGCCAGCTGAATTGGTTTTATCTGATTTAGATATGAAAGGAAAAAGTGTACAATATGCAAGAATGGAAGCATCCAAGGAGTTTCTAGATGACAATACATTTGTAAAAACTCTTGTATTCTTGAAATTTCTATTGAGGATGAAATATGAAGAATATCAAGATAAATGTCAAAAGAGAAGAGAACTAAGGCCTGACAGGTCAGACCAAGAGAATGATGAGGAGGTGATAGTTGAATTGATGGAAGAATTTAAGAACATCACTCCTGAAGAAGCAAGAAAACTGGTGAGTTAGGCTAGAGTATTGATTCTTCCTGAATGGGACATTGCAGATGCTATAGCATTTAATGCTATTCTAAAGTCCAACCATCCCTTGCAAGACTATAGTGAAGAAGAAGTCAAGGCAGCACTTCAAGACTCTGCTTTCAGTGAAGAGTATGAAACCTTGGCAATTTGGGCATTGGCCCCACAAAGGATAAAACTAGGTGTTTCTGATATTAATCCAAATTTTAGAAGACGGTTGATAATAAAAAGAGCTTCAAAGACCTCAACTACCGAGGCCACTAATTTGACTGTGAATGTGGCCAAATTGGCCCAAAAGACTGCTAAAAGGGAGGAGGTTGAAAAGAATAGCCTAATGGAGAAGTATAACCTCTTGATTGAGGAATACAGGAAGATGCAGTAGAAGAATGTTGAGTTGCAGACTGAGGTGGAAAGGTTTAAATATAAACAAATTAGGGAGACATCAAGTGCTCCAAGAACCAGTACATTACCTTCCCCACCAGGGTCAGTGCCTCCTGCTTCTCCAATTGTTTCCACACCAGGATCTCCCAGTCAGAATCCTACCTCACCCCTTCTTTAGAGGAAATTGAAGAAGAAACAAAGTGCTCTGTTGATCCTACAAAGAAGTAGCTCTTACAAAACATTGATGAATTGCAGGCATCATTTAAGGTAAATGAGGAGGGATCTCTTTTAAAGCAAAAGGAGATTGTTACTACTGTTTTGAGGCATTTACATGAAAATTTTGATAGTAAATAGCTATCTATACATTCTTTATATTCTTTGTTGTTAGAAGAAATAAAGAATATTGATAGGGATCAAGAGGTAGTGATGCCATTGATTGAAAATTGGATCCCTAGAGCCAGTGATTTGGATGTCATGTATAAAGCCTCAAGGTTTTATACAAATAATAGGCCCCAATAATTAAATTCTACACAAGTATTAGTTAAGTCATTACAGGGTTTTCAAACCCTACCAGATGATTTGAGTAGGAAGATTAGGGAGTTGGTGAAGAATTTCAATGATTGGGGTAACACATTGTTACCTTATATAATTGATGAGCAAGGGAAAATCAGGTCACTCCAACAATGGCAAGATCAAGCAAGTGAGGTCATCAATGATCAATTTAATTCAATTTGTGATGACTTAGAATATGATTTGTTGGTGAGTTGTATGGATAAAATCTTTAGTACCAGCTCATTTTTGGAATCTTTTGAAAGGGATGCAAATCAGGTAGCGGTAAAATACACACCTTATAATGCCAAGGTGGATGAGGTAATTAATTTTGACTGGTCGACTGATGAAGAGTACTAGAAATGGTTAACTAAATATTTGAATGAAGAAGAGTAAAATGAATGGACTACTAACAGGTGGAAAATCAGATGTTGTGGTTGCAACGGTTCCAGTTTTGTGTTGATGGCATTCTCGATGTGGGTTTCTTGTGGTTTTTGTTGTTACATCAACTTTCCTCAGCTGACATGATGAACAAGAATATTCTCCAAGGTGATGGTTGTTGTAAGAATTTTTTGAATATCACCAGGTGCTCCAATTGGCTAGTGACATGTGTACTTTTTGGCTCGATACTTGTTTGCTCCTTCATTTTCTATAAGAAGGATTTCAAGGCTAGAAGTACGGGTTCGCAAGTTAGATAATTTTGGTCGAGTCTAGGTGAAGTTGTAGAGAAAATTTTTAAGTTCGATGGTTTAGAGATATGCAATTTAGGTTTTGAGTCATTTTGTAACAGGTTTTGAGTTCATGGGGATTTAATATTGTATAACAATACTAGAATTTGAGTTGAAATGATAAATTCAAGCTCATGTTTCTCCATTGTACATGCATATCTGAACTTTGAATGAAATAACTAACGGTTGTTTTTTCCATCTCATTGTTGTGTTGTGGATGATTCCATTTTAGCGTTAATCCAAGGAATTAATTAAAATTCTTGAATGGGATTATTAGCGGATATGTTTTGTATAAGGATTTGATAATTTGTATTGGATTAGAATGCATACTAATGAAATTGTAATGCAATATTGTCAGGGATCTTATATGTCATCTGTCATAGACCTCTAGATGCTTATGAATTTGACTCCCCCAATGGATATATGGCACTGATCTAAGTTGTACTTATTCATGTAGTTTAGTATTTGTTTGTCTTTGCCTAGAGCTTGCTACAAATTGCAAATCAATGACTATATTATACAATGGATTGTGTTTAGTTATCTCATGCTCTAGATAGTTGATATTGTCTATGAATAGCCAATTCTAGTGGATATTATTCTATCGTGTTGAGCTATTAAGTGAGATTATCTGCTATTGTTAATGTCATTTATAATAATGGTGCAGAGGTTGTAAACACATTAAGGGATCACCCTCCCTAGTCTTGCAAAGCCTAAAGTGTAGCAGGCTTTTTAAAGTCCTCGTCAGTTGGTCCAGGTCCTTCGAGTTGCCTTTGATTGGAATTGGCAATTCCATAGGTAGATTAGAAGACAAACCTAGTTACATTATAAAAAGAACCAACAGAGTGTAGACCTCGAGTACTCCAAAATATTTGTACCAGCAACATAGAGAAGCACATAGAAAGCTCCATTGTACTAGAATCGGGGCAGTTTGTTGTATGAAGGAAATACAAAGCCATAGCTCTAATTTTTGTATGTAAACATTTTTTAATGTCATTTTTTTGTGTATTTGAATGAAATAGAAAATTTATTCAGCCTCCTTATTTTGTCTCCTTGGTCTGTGTTTTCATCTTCTCCCACTTTAGTTGGAATCTTTTTGCAACAGTTAATCACAACCTCCTCATTAATTATCTCAACTAATCTTCTCATCTCCATATTTTCATAGCTGTAGGATATCTCAGCATTAAAGACAAATATTGAATGCATATATTTGTGTAGATTTGAATAGATTGCTTATTTACTCCTCCAAGCTATCCACCATCACTTCAACATTATTCTCACATGTTTTGTATGAGCTTAATAGTCTATATATTGAATAGGCTTGTAGTGGCTAAGCACTCTTACGAGTCCAGCTCTATAGAGTTGTAAAAAGTATGTAATGTTTTGTACCCATGTAAGAGTTGAAGCTCCAATATATGTAATGTTTCATTTTGATTAATATAAGTTTCTTGTCTATGTTTAAGTCTATTTTATGTTGTGATCTTGTGTCAACACATTGCAACAAGAATTTGAATGGAGGTTCGATCAAAATTTTATTGGTGGACATGGTTCGGGGAATCTAAGTGCGTCTAGATGTTGCAAAAGAAGACATGTTTGGAGAATCCAGACGCTCAAGGAATCCACGAAGTTGGGAAATTTCAGAGAATTCAGGAGTGTTTCAAATCTTTGAAA
This sequence comes from Sequoia sempervirens, assembly GCA_007258455.2. Classification (NCBI taxonomy): domain Eukaryota; kingdom Viridiplantae; phylum Streptophyta; class Pinopsida; order Cupressales; family Cupressaceae; genus Sequoia; species Sequoia sempervirens. Next base: position 52,109 of record VDFB02326952.1, read on the forward strand.
TCATAAGCTCGATAAATCCACGTATGCTTGGAGTTCATGATAGAGAGCCTTTTCAAGTAATCCATGGACCCATGGAATCCACAAGAGATGATATTTTACAAGGAAATGAAGATTGCTATTTGGAATAAAGAAAAGATATTTCAATTGTTAGTGATAATCTATAATTCATGGGGGAGGCATAAAATTTGTTGAGTAATCAATGAGATATAGTGGTATCAAGTATTTGAACAAACCAACATGATTTATAATCAACAAGACATGATGATCTCGATGTTAAGGTGAATATGGAGGAGGGTATTGTAGGTAGAACTCATAGCGGCTTGGAAAGTGACTTAGAAGTTAATGAAGAATAAACATTACAGTCTAAGTAAAGCTACAGGTAGATCCCAGGGTCTGGGAAGTGTGGTATTTTCCTGTGACCATGTCTCATAAGTAAGATCCATAATTATATGAAGGAAAGTTGGTGTCTTCTTTTGCTTAATACATGGAGAGCAATCTCTGGGATCCTCAGCACATCGAAATTCATCTAACAAATCAAATTCATAATGAAAATATTAAGTTTACAACGATATTTAAGCAAACAATTTGTGAGCCAATGATGAAGTAGTGAATTCGGAGAATCTATGAGACTCCAGATTCCCAAAGATGCCTTTTTCGCAGAATGTGTACATGGTTGGAATCCCCAAGAGTTCCAAATCCATGAAATAGTGAATTCTTCGAGGGGATGACATTCACGAAAGATTAGCATTCAAACGATGAAAATAAATGTCAAAAATATATGGAAAAATCATGCTCAGCTGAGAAAGTTTGGATTGGTCAAGAAAGGTCATAAGTTGTGTTTAAATTCTGCAAATAACCCTAACATTTACGAAAATGAAGGAAGCTGATGTTCAAGTATGGTGTCGGTGCAAAATATAAGAATGTGAAATTTGAATATCCTTTTGTGATGGGAGTGCAACATTTAAACTGATTAATCATCTCCTTCAAAGTGCAAGAAAAATTTGTATTTGAAAGAACTTCTAGAATCTAGTGGATAACGGTATCAAATAAGAAAGCATGTGAGGATTGTGTAATTTACAAAGTTTCTAAATTGAAGTACTAATGCACTATTGGCTTCTTGAAGCAAAGGTGCTAAGCTCAAATGCATGAATTATATTAGCAAATGAAGTGTGTGGAGGTGAGTAGTATTCCCCAATACATTTTGTAACCCCTGAAGATTGCGGGTTAAAAGAGTTGGCCACAATGAAGTATTTATAGACAAATTATGAGATTAAAGCCACTTAGAATGGTTGATCACTAATCCCTGTGTGCATATTATTCCCCAAGTACATCATTTGTAGTATGTATGTGAAGATTAAAAGGGGTGACACAACCTGTGAAGGTCCAAAGTGCCTTAAAAGATGAAAGAATGACGTAAATAGGAGGAGATTCAGAAATAATGGCTGATAATATATGACTCAACAGATATGATTTTATTACAAACTGTTGATGGTTCGGATGATCACAACAATAGTAAACAGAATATTACTATTATGCTCTTCTAAAAGAGAAAGAATAACACATGGATATCTAACTCCCAAGGTCTTTGTAATCGGTTCTTGACTATGCTGATTTCACTCAATGGTTGATGTGAACGATAATGTTCAAGGGGCCTGCTGGTGTTGAGCTTGTGGATTGTTCTAAGATCAAACATAAATTCAAACCTACTTTAACTAGGGTTTTTAAAGAAATAGAAAAATATAGATCAAATCTTTGGAACTGAAGAGAATAATAATTCATCCAACTTAACCAAACTTGTTACCTTTCAAGGAATCGCTAACTAAAACTACAAAACAAAACTAACTTGTGATTAACACACAGTTTCATTCATTCACAGTACTAATTTCAAAAGAAGATTGCAAATCACTTTTTAAACAAAACATAAAATAAAACTTCATTCCTTGAAATCTTTTCAAATCAAATGATTAACTGAAGATAAATACCATTCAGGAACACAATATGAAGTAGATTTAAATCTGGTTGCTTCTACTGTTAGTGAAACAAATAAGCAACATTTACAAATCTGGCACAATCATCAGTGTACAGAAAACCTATGTCTTCAGACTGTTTCCATCTATACTAAGAAAACTTGAAAGATACATCACTGCCTTCTGTCGAATCTAACTCCTATTCTACTGCTACTCTTAAGTTTCTCTAGTCCTACTGGTTTTTGAAAAATCTCCCTTTTTTAAAAGTATATCTCCTTTTAAAAGAGGAAAAAATGCCATATATACAGAATGTGTCAAAAGAATGCACTAGCCCCTCTTTTAGGGTTTACAAAATATCAGTTGGTTGCAGAAGGGTCAGCCCTAGGATATTTTTGGAATGAAGTTAATGTTGCATTCAATGTGCATCCCCGCTGTCCATGTCGGTGAAGGATCACTCTAGGAATGGCCTCCGGATCTTTTGGAATAATCACATTAACTTTTGGCCTCCGTGTCCACCCTCGAACTTCCATTAGAGCTGCTTTGAATTCCCTAAAGTATTATCATAAATGGCGATCTACCTTTTTCCAGTAGAGATCCCAGCTGTCACTAACACTCGTGGCCTTTTCTTCCTTTTGGCTTTCTTGTGCTCAGGATCTTTCTACAAGTTGACCATCTTTGAGAAGCAACATCTGACCTCCCCTGTTAGATCCAAACACCATTGCTTCACCAAGCTGACCCATGCCACGCACATTGTGTTGATCTTCTTCACAGGGGTAGTCAATCAGTCAAATGGTCAATGGTTCACCTTTAGTTCTCTTTCATTGGTTGAACATATGCCATGCAAGATTCCCAGGTGATCAAAAGGTCATTCAAACAGAATCACATTTCAGTGAGGCACTGGTTGTGTCACCCCGATGCAATTATGCTCTATAACAGCAATCGGCATAGCTTACCACTATCGGCAAGACTTCATATCGAATGCAAAATTTATTTTTATATCACAAAGAAAAACATCGAAAAGACAATCATTATCAGCAAGAGGTCATAGCAGGCACTAAGAGTCATACTAATATCCCCTTTTCATTGGAAAATCCATCACTATCGGCAAGAATCTCTTCAGTCGGTGAGACGTTACAGTGAAGCCCCCACCTTCGACAAGACATACCATCATCGGCGAGATATCATGCCGAACTCAACTTCCTTTGGCAAGACCACAATCTATCGGCTAGACCTCATAGCGATGATGCCTCCCTTCGGCGAGCTTGGACCATTTCGGGGAGACTCCACCCTATCGGCAACACATTACCCCAAAGGTAAACCTTTCAACAAGACTCCCCCATGTCAGCAGGATATCATACCGAGCACAAATATTTTGCTCAAAGTCTCCCCAAGCTCAACGTTTTGAACCACTATTAGCAAGAGTTTCCTGGTCGGCAAGAGATTACACCGAAGGCATAACCTTAGACGAGACATTCAGCAGTCGGTGGGACTTCTCCCCGATGACACCCCTTTTCACTGAGACCTCATCCCTTCAGCAAGACGTTATGCCAAAGCCATAACCTTTTGGTGAGACCCTATCAGGTTAGCAAGACCTTTCATCAAAGCCACCTTGTTTCATCGAGAGCTTTTCATTTCAAGGAGACTCTACCCTATCGGCTAGACATTACAGTGAACTCAAACCTTTCTCTAAGACCCTTCATCAGTCGACAGGACCTTTCTCCGAGTGCAACCTCCTCCCCAATGACAACTCCTTTTGGCAAGACTTCTATTAGTCAGGAAGACTTCTCCCCAAACCCAAGTTCTTTCAGCAACGCTATCCTTATGCACAACGGTCGGTGAGACTTCAACATGTCGGGGAGACATATAAAAACCCACGGCCATTAAGATGTCTGGCCAACTAGTATATTTCAAATGAATAGAACCACACTGCCAATCAGCAAGACAATAGGAGGGTCTTAGCGACTTTCTTCATCAGGAGTTTTATGCCAAATCTAAGTGAGGTATGCTTCCTAACTGACTTCATTGAGAAATATCATCAGGTGTATGATTTAATCCTACAACACAAATGCCTCCATTAGTCCCTAAAGCATATAAAATACACTATTGTTCATCATGCCTTCAATTTTAACAAAAAGAAACCCAACTTTGGCTAAGGAAGAACCAAATCAGATAGAACAAAAGACAAACTTAGGAGGAAAACAAAAGAACTCCTAAGACCCAAACCAGACAACCAAAGGCAAACAAAACAAAAGAAAAGGTGAACCCATTTTGTTCTAGAATAAAATGAGGTGGTTATGCAAGGCATAACAAATGGTGACTCGGCTGGGAAAGTGGTTTAACCATTTTCAAGAAACTGAAGGATTCAACTACCCAGAACTCCTTGTTTATGAACATCACAACTCTAGTTGGGTCAGTTTTAACAATCAAGGTTGAGCAAGAATCTCAAATGTAAGTCAACACTGGCTACTGCTGAATCTAAGTGTGTGCTTAATGGTGCATCATCCTTTTATAAAGTTTTCCTCATCTTTTGAACAACAATATGTAAGATTTGAACTACATGAGTTGATTCCCTTTAGCTGTTGTGTAATGATATCTCGGGCATTGCTCCACTGCTAGTCAAGCGTCCATAGCCCTGATAGAGATACTACTAGTTTTCTCACAGCATTGCTCTACTGCCAGTTAGGCATCTATAGCCCCAGTATAGATACTGGAATCACCCATTCATATTGAGTTTTCTCTTCCTTTTAGATAGTTCTTTTCTTCTTTTTTCTTTTTCTCTTGGAGTTTCAGATATTTCATTCAATTTTCTCTCAATATGTCAGATGTCAGACAACTGTTCTGGGTTGAAAACTACCATGGACCTCATAACAGCATCTGGGGGATCAGATTTTTCATTCAAATCTTACAACACTATCATCCTAGGACAAATATACCATTACAAAGGGAGATGATCTCGATGATTTGTGACATATTCAGAGGTAGTTAATGAAAATTGTTTACTTTGCACCTTGTTTTTAAGACTTTCCACAACTCTTATTGACAATGGGCATAAAATAATGAATTTAGGACAAAATCATCCAATCAGAAAAACTAAAAAATATCTAAACCACTGAACTCTCCTAATAACCAAAGTATACTTCAGATAACAACCCATCATTTCAAGATAGAAATAATAGAGAAACCCCAAAGAACAAAACAAAACAAACACAAAAAAACAAAGGAAATGAAACAATAGAAAGAAAGAACAAACAAACAAACAAAAAAACTATTTAAATGCAGAATAGTAGAAAAACTATTTACAAATAGAAAAAAAAAACTATTAACAAAAAAACCAATTATTTACATAAATGCACAGCCCAGCAAGAATACCAAACTTCACGATTCAAAATAATGTTTAAGAAATTTTCCATTGACAGGAAATGGAACAGGTTCTCCCATTAAACTACTTAGTCAGAAAGCATTTTCTCCTAGGATCTCCACAATTTGATAGGGACCTAACCAGAGCTTATCAAATTTCTGGTGACTTCCCTTCTTTTCACTAGCTTTATCCCATAGCAGCACAAGGTCTAATATTCTGAAAGCCTTGATTTTGGCTCTTTTGTCAAACCAACGTTTGATAATAGCCTGGTGTCTAAAGAATTGTTGCAATGCAGCATCCCTCTGCTCTTCTAATTTCAACAAGGCAGCTAATCTTACTTCTATCCTATCACCACTAGAGTAAAGCTTATGCATAAACTCAAGGATAGGTATTTTCAAATGAATAGGGAACACCAGCTCTTTTCCATACACTATTTTAAATGGTGAAGTCTTTAAAGCAGCCTTGATCCTAGTTCCATCTGCCCATAATGTGAATCTCAGCTGGGTATGCCAGTCCCTAGGATTGTTCTCTAACGATTTTTTAATTACCCTAAGAGATTCTTATTGGTTGATTCTACAACTCCATTTCCTTGTGGGTAATAGTTTGAAGAACATTTTAAGACAATTTTGTGATCATAAGCCCATGAAATGAACTCAGCAGAAGAAAAGGAAGAACCATTGTCACATACCAATGCAAGTTACTCCAAACCTAGTTGTGATGCATTCAGTGAGGAACTTGATTACCACCTCAGTTGTGCTATTCATGCAAGGTATATCTTATGTCCATCTTGTGTAGTAATCAGTGGCAGTCAAAATAAATTTGTGTCTTGCAGAAGAATTTGGGTTAATTACCCCAATAAATTCTAGCACCCATTGGGAAAATGGTCTTACCTCGTAAACAGGTTGCAATGGCATGGCTGGATGGCATTCTTTTGATGCAAAAATTTGGCATATGTGACATGTTCTTACATGTTGGTGGGCATCTTTGAACACACATGACTAGTAATAACCAGATCTTAGGATCTGATGTGCTAACAAATCTGCAGAACCATGACCTATGCCACGTTTCCCATGGAATTCAATAATTGCATGCTTAGCCTCTTATCGATCAAGGCATCATAGGTACACTCCCTCAAAAAATTTCCTATAGAGAAATCCTCCTTTGAGCATATAATGGGAGCTCTTCATTCTCAGTGCTCTCGTCTGAGTCGTATTCATTCCGTCTAGGCATCGATTATTAAGCATGAAACAAATGATATCGACATACCAAGGGTCATTGGAAAAGGAATGTGTTGTGTATTGCTGGAAAATAATGTTCTCACCAGCATCGGCTATGGATTTAGACAGGCCCAAACCTTAGACAAGTTTCATAGGGCATATCTCTAGATCAAACTCTTGCAAAATGGCCATCCATTTCCCCCATCATTCTCCCAAATCACTCTACATGAGTAGAGACTTCACAGCTGCATCAGGAACTCTAGCAATAATCTAACTTCATAAGATGTAGTGCCTGAACTTCTTGACAGCCCTAACCAACACAAAAGCTTGTTTTTCAAGAGGTGGGTACTTAACTTCAGCATTCTTAAATGGAGAACTCATGAAAGCAATTCTCCTCTCCTCTCCCTCTTCTCTTCGTTGAGTTAGGATAGTTGTACAGGAATGTTCAGAAGCAAAAGAATAAATATAGAATGGCTTCAAGTAGTCAGGGCTGGTGAGGACTGGTGCTTTCGAAATGGATTGTTTGACTTGATAAAATGTGGCCTTTGCCTCATTACTCCATTCTATTATAGCATATTTCTTCATCATTTCATTCAATGGTTTTACAATTTCTGCAAAACCCATGATAAACTTTCTCACATAGTTGATCTTTCCAAAGAAAGATCTCATCTCCTTCTTACTTCCTAGCATGGCTATCTTCATAATGGACTCAACTCGGTCTGGGTCAATCTATATTCCTCTTTCTGAGATTATGTGTCCCAAAATTTTCCCTTCGGAAACCCTGAACACACACTTTTTAGGATTCAGGGAGACACCATACTAGATACATCTTTCAAGAACTTTAGCTAAGTCTGTAGCGTGGTTCAGTCTAATTTTAGAGAATACTGTTAGGTCATCCATGCAAATGATGATGCATTTACCAATTAGATCTCTGAATGCTATGTCCATGGCACATTGAAAGGTCGCTCCAGCGTTTATCAAACCAAATGGCATCCTTCTGTAATCAAATGTTCCCCACTTAATAGTGAAGGATGTCTTCATTTTGTCTTCACAGTTAACCATCACCTAATTGTATCTAGAATAACAATCCAGGAATGATATCATATGAGACTTGTTAACAGTCTACAAGACTTCGTCCAGTGAAGGGAGTGGGTAGTTGACTTTTTCTGAAGCTCTGTTCAGATTCCTGAAATCTACACATAGCCTGATCTCTCCATTTTTCTTACGGACTAGAACCAAATTAGCCACCCATGTTGAATGTTGTAGAGGGAAGATTATTCTTGCAGAAAGCAATTTCTGAACTTCCTTAAAGATCAGTGGTTCATTCAGGGCATTGACAGGACATTGTTTCTACCAAAATGGCTTAGCTTCAAGCTTCAAAGGAATAGTATGAGTCATAACAGAGGCATCAAATGACTTTAGATCCTCATACCCCTAGGCTATTGCAGTAATATCCTTCTTCAGTGCCCTCAATATATATTTTCTAATTGCTTCAAGGAAAGCTTTCCCTATGTAAACATTTCTTTTCGGGCTAGAATCAGCTAGGTTAATAGTTTCATATTCACCTCCTTTATCTTCGATTGATATCTTTTCCCAAGCCCTTGGGTCTGAATCAAAAATTCTTTCTAAGGCTACCATTCCCTTGGGAATGCTATCACTTTTTAAATTGAGGACCCCCTCTGTATCACAATCTTCAGGGTTCTAATCTCCTTGATCTCTGTCAAACTCATTGATGATCTGTCCTTGGAAAACATCCGAACTTGCTAGAAAAGCAAGGATATGTCGATCATCATCAAAGACTTGAAAGTTATTGACATTATTAGGAATAGCCAGGGTGGATATCAATTCCACTGAGAATCTCTTAAGCTTGGAGCCTTGCATAGGTTCCAGGGTACTTGTAGTAACAGCTAATGAATCAGCTATATGATTCTCCTCTCTAGGGATTAAACTAATCCCAAAAGCATTGAAGTCTTCAATCAAGTCCCATACCTGATTTCTATAGGCTGTCAACCTTTTATTGTGACATGCGTATTGGTTGCACACTTTCTTGATAACTACTTCTGAATCCCCTTTTACCATTAATGTGGTAACTTTCTTCTTATGTGCAAACATCATCCCCCGAGCTAGAGCTTCATATTCTGCTATGTTGTTAGTGCATCTAAACTACAACCTGTAAGAAGCAAAGAAATTTTTCCCTTTCAGACTGGTTAATTCAATCCCAACACCATAACTTGTTTTGGATTTGGGTCAATCAAACGTGAGGGTCCACAGCTCATCATGAGCTGGAGTTGATCCTTTCAAGGTTATTGTGGGCATTTGGATCAAATGAGCCATAGTTGGGACTACTTGATCTTTTGCATCAAATATGGGGAATGGGTGTCCAATAGGTTCCTTAGGTGTAATTTCCAATTCCTACATAGATATATCATATAATATGTGGCTATCCTTCTGACAGTCGCTTACATCTTTGATTAATCCCTTGGGTTTTGGTATACTTGTGAGTGCAGGAGTGTCAAACAAACCTTGGGGTTTTTTTTCGTAACTACGTTGGTCTGGTATTGTGACCAAGGTAAGTTCAATTTAGAAGGGACTTCCTTTGAAGGTATCTTATCCCTGGTTAACATTATTGCTTCTTTGGCTTCAAATGAGAAGTGACCTGAAACGGTCTTGATGTGACTTAGGCTAGTTTCTTGAAATTGGAATACATGATTTAAAATGTTGATGCAGGGTCGGCAGGTCAATTCAGAATGATTTTGGTAATGCACCCTACACCAATTAGGGAGTAGAAGACTCTGCAAATCAATATCTTCCCCCAAGACCAGTTGATCTTGTTGCAGCTTCTTGATCAATGCATATTGATTTTCGTTAGTCATAGAATCAGGGAACTTTTGTATTGACATGTCTTTAGAATCAAGAACCGAAAAGGTTAGAATTTCCTCTCTTTTGTAAACCCCTATCCCAGTTTCAAAATAAGCTACCTCATTGGGACAATCATACTTAGTGATGATATGCTTGAGGTGAGGTTCACTTTCAATCCTAATCTGCGTAGGCACTCCCCTCCATGGCAGCCACATATGCAAAAAGTCAAGGGAGAGATATCCTCCTATACTTTTCATCAAATCTCTACTCAACAGCATACCATAAGTCTCAGGAATGACCGCTACTTGAATATCTATATTGGTTAAAATACTAGGGTCAGACCCTACTTGCACATCCATATTTCTCAATTCTCCAACCACATTAACCTCCATTTTATCTAGTTGGTGACCTTTTTGTTTGTTTGGACAGGGTTCAATCCCAATTTCTTACATACAGAAAATGGCATAACATTTCTAGAAGCCCCTAAATCTAATAGACAATTATGTAGATTCTTCCCACAGATTCTTAAACTCAAAAGAAATGGTGGGGTACCTACCTTGCTTTTGTACAAAGTTGCGTTCATGTCTACAGCAGGTGCCACCTTGTTTTTCCTTTTTGATTTATCAGCTTGCTCCAAAGCTTTTAGCACTATCTCGCATTGAGTAGGGTACCACTTTAGGATGTCAAAATATCATAAAGAGGTTTTATGTCTCTGCATCTTAGCAACAATATCAAACTTTGTGTTATAACTTGCATTACTTTTGACAACCCCAGGTGAATTACCTTTGTTATGGAAGTCAGGTGGACCTTTTGGTGGAGGAGGGTTATTATCATCAATTTGATTCAGAGACACCATGTGATTAGGCGGTGCTGATGTGGTGAATGGACCCTTATTTTGATTTCTTAGGAAGTGTCCTCCCTTTGTCTGAAAGACCTGTGCATCATACGAATCTTCCTCTGGTTCATTCTCACTTTGCATTGGGAATGAAGGTTCTTCCTCAAAGAGGTCATAAGTCATTGTTGTATCTACTGAGCCACCTTCTTTATTTGAATTCCCTTGGAGGGTTTTGGCATCTTCCTGTGCCATCTTGAAAATTTTCTCCATTTTATGGCAGTTTTTCTCATAATGGGTTGCAGTATCATGCAACCTGCACAAGTAAGTCATAAAATTAAGGTCAGCCACATTTGCAGTATGTGATCTTTCCTCATTAGCTTGATAATTGTGAGAAACTCCACCATTATTTGGTCCTATATTCCATTGTCACTTGTCATTTTTCCTTTGGTTATATCCTCTATTTTGGTTTTGATAGCCTTGGTTAGGGTAGTTTTGGCCTTGATAACTCCTTTGGTCATGATTGTTATGATTCTGATAATTACCCTGATTGTTATTGCTTTGATTAGGATAGTTAACTTGGTTTTGAGAAGGGTTCAATCTAAGCTGAGCCATGTCATTCATGACTTGAGACAGAGTTTTCTTTAAGGTCTCCACTTCGTTTGTGAGTTGAACTATCTTTTCATTTTCAACACTCTTAACAACAAGTGGCTGACTAACATGTTTTGGTGTTCCAGCTTGGTTATGATGACCATGTGGACTATGATGAGCCTATGATTGTTGAAAGAAGTCAGGAGCTCCATTGGAAAAGAATGGAATAGGATATTGATTCTGCATCTGGGACATAGGTCCATAATGGGAAGGAGACATCCCTGGGACAATATTGAATAAAGGGGTTGGGCTAGGCATCTGATACCCCATTGGAGGAAAACCTCCTCCCAAACTTCCTTATTGGGAGCTAATTTGTTGTTGTAGCTTGATGACTAAATGATAGACTTTAGACAGGGAATCAATGTCCACAGGCTGATAAGTCATTTGGAGGAATAAGCCAAGCAAAGGGTATATAACTCTAAAGTATGCTTGAATGGAACTATTCTCAGTAACTAGATAGGGGTTCTGCAATCTACTATACATTCGTTGAAACCTAGTATTAAACAAGGGAAAAGGTTCACCTCGCTCCTTCCTAATGGTAGCAAATTGGTGGAACAAAATGGCTGGATCCACCTAAATTCTAAACTGATTGATGAAAGCATTCTCTAGGTCTGTCTAGCTCAGAATAGAGTGTTGAGGAAGATTTAGGTACCAGTTGTATGCCATATCCCCTAAGGAATAAGGGAACAACCTACAAACTACATCATGGTGAGCTATCTGAGCTCTGGTACAAGCGTCCTTAAAAGCTTTTATGTGCTCTTCAGCACTCCTTGATTCACCATGAATGTACTTGGGACATAATTTCTCAGGATTCTTAGGCATATCATGAAAACCTTCAGAAATAGTCCCCAATGGAGAGGGATTATTCTGAAAAATGCCATTGGTAGCAATGGTGGTGGTTGAGCCAACTGTTGGATGGGTTGAACCAGCTGTGATGGCACTTGAGATGGATTTGATGGTGGATTGATAGGTATCCACTGGGGTATTGGTGAAAATCCTGATGGAGTGAGCAGAGATGACAAGGGTGGTATGATGGTCGCCCCAATCTTGTGACTCTTGTGTCTTATTGGGGTCTTGAGTTCTATCAAAGGTGGTGGAATTTTAGCTGATCGAAGAACCCTATGAGACCCATTAAGTGAGAAAAACCCAGTATTATCCAGTTTTCTCTTCTAGCCCTCCTTCTAGTGCTAATTTCCTTATTGATGGTTTAGATGAGCACAACAATAGTAAATAGAATATTACTATTTTTCTCTCCTAAAAGAGAAAGAATAACACAGGGATATCTAACTCCCAAGGTCTTTCTAATCAGTTCTCAACTATGCTGATTTCACTCAATGGTTGATGTGAACTATAATGTTCAAGGGGCCTGCTGGTGTTGAGCTTGTGGATTGTTCTAAGATCAAACATAAATTCAAACCTACTTTAACTGGGGTTTTTAAAGAAATAGAAAAAGATAGATCAAAGCTTTGGAACTGAAGAGAATAATAATTCATCCAACTTAACCAGACTTGTTACCTTTCAAGGAATAGCTAACTAAAACTGCAGAACAAAATTAACTTGTGATTAACACACAGTTTCATTCATTCACAGTACTAATTTCAAAAGAAGATTGCAAATCACTATTTAAACAAAACATAAAATAAAACTTTATTCCTTGAAAGCTTTTCAAATAAAATGATTAACTGAAGATGAATACCATTCAGGAACACAATATGAAGTAGATTTAAATTTGGTTGCTTCTACTATTAATGAAACAAATAAGCAACATTTACAAATCTGGCACAATCACCAGTGTATAGAAAACCTATGTCTTTAGACTATTTCCATCTATACTAAGAAAACTTGAAAGATACATCACTGCCTTCTGTCGAATGTAACTCCTATTCTACTGTTACTCTTAAGTTTCACTACTGCTACTAGTTTCTGAAAAATCTCCCCTTTTTTAAAGTATATCTCCTTTTAAAAGAGGCAAAAATTATATATATACAGAATGTGTCAAAAGAATGTGATGGCCCCTCTTTTAGGGTTTACAAAATATCAATTGGTTATAGGAGGGTTGGCCCTCAGATATTTTTGGAATGAACTTAATGTTGCATTCAATGTGCATCCCCGATGTCCATGTCGGTGAAGGATCACTCTAGGAATGGCCTCCAGATCTTTTGGAATAATCGCATTAACTTCTAGCCTCCGTGTCCACCCTTGAACTTCCATCAAAGCTGCTTTGAATGCCCTGAAGTATTATCATAAATGGCGATCTACCTTTTGCCAGTAGAGATCCCAGCTGTCACTGAGACTCATGCCCTTTTCTTCCTTTTTGCTTTCTTGTGCTCAGGATCTTTCTACAAGTTGACCATCTTTGAGAAGTAACATCTAACCTCCCCTATTAGATCCAAACACCATTGCTTCACCGAGCCAACCCATGTCGTGCACATTGTGTTGATCTTCTTCACAAGGGTAGTCAATCAGTCAAATTGCCAATGGTTCGCCTTTAGTTCTCTCTGATTGGTTGAACATATGCCATGCAAGATTCCCATGTGATAAAAAGGTCATTCAAATAGAATTGTATGTCGATGAGACATTGGTCATGTCTCCTCGATGCAATTATGCTCTATAGCAGTGATCGGCATAGCTTACCACTGTCAGCAAGACTTCATATCGAATGCAAAAGCTATATTGATATCACAAAAAAAAACATCAGCAAGACAATCATTATTGGAAAGATGTCATAGCAGGCACTAAGAGTCATACTGATATCCCCTTTTCATTGGAAAATCCATCGCTATTAGCAAAACTCTCTTCAGTCTGTGAGACGTTACAACAAAACCCCCACCTTCGGCGAGACATACCATCATCGGTGAGATATCATGTCGAGCTCAACTTCCTTTGGCAAGACCATGATCATTCAGCCAGACCTCATAGCGATGATGCCTCCCTTCGGCAAGCTCAGACCATTTTGGTGAGACTCCACCCTGTTGACAAGACATTACCCTGAAGGAAAACCTTTCGGTGAGACTCCCCCGTGTTGGCAGGATATCATACCGAGCGCAAATCTTTCACTCGAAGTCTCCCTAAGCTCAACCTTTTGAACCACTATCGGCAAGAGATTACACCGAAGGCATAACCTTTAGCGATACATTCAGCAATTGACGAGACTTCTCCCTGATGACACCCATTTTTGCCGAGACCTCACCCCTTCGGCGAGACGTTATGCCGAAGGCATAACCTTTTGGCGAGACCCTATTAGGTCAACAAGACCTTTCATCAAAGCCACCTTGTTTCAGCGAGAGCTCATTTCATTTTGGGGAGACTCTATCCTGTTGGCCAGATAGTACAGCGAACTCAAACCTTTCGTGAAGACCCTTCATCGGTCGGCAGGACCTTTCTCCGAGTGCAAACCTTCTCCCTGATGCCAACTCCTTTTGGCAAGACTTCTATCAGTCGACAAGACTTCTCCTTGAAACCAAGTTCTTTTGACGACACTAGCCTTATGCACAACAGTCAGTGAGACTTCAGCATGTCAGGGAGACATATGAAAACCCATAGTGATTAAAATGTCTGGCCGACCAGTATATTTCAAATGAATAGAACCACACTACCAGTTGGAAAGATAATAGGAGGGTCTCAGCGACTTTCTTCATCAGGATTTTTATGCCAAATCTGATTGAGGTATGCTTCCTAACTGACTTCATTGAGAAATATCATCAGGTGTATGATTTAATCCTACAACACAAATGCCTCCATTAGTCCGTAAAGCATATAAAATACACTATTGTTCATCATGCCTTCAATTTTAGCAAAAAGAAACCCAAATTTGGCTAAAGCAGAACCAAATCAGACAGAACAAAAGAAAAACTCAGGAGGAAAACAAAAGAACTCCTAAGACCCAAACCAGACAACCAAAGGCGAAGGAAACAAAAGAAAAGGGGGACCCATTTTGTTCCAGAATAAAATGGGGTGGTTATGCAAGGCATAACATGAATATCCGAGAAGGGTATTTAATCAGCAAATCCATATAATTTTTAAATAGGCATTGATTAAAGGGGTTTCTCTTGTAGAAAAGTAATGGTGTGGTGGGTTTAGCATTTGATATATAAGGATCTTCTTTTGTTGTTGGTGAGCTTATGTGATCATGGGTTGAGTCTGTGGGAACATAAGCGTGTTCAGAAGATTGATTTGATGTAAAGGGGAGGGCCAACTGTTTAAATTGTAATGTCATAATTGGATCAATAATACAAGGAAGGCTGAATTGAACTAATTTAGTCCATAAGATAATAGGCCCAGCTATTGGCGTCAGAACTACAATAATATATTTCTACTGATAATAGGTTTTGGTGGATTTGATTTTGGAAGGACTGGTAATTTGACTTTAAAGGGTTCAATTTATGGCAATTTGTTTGACAAACTACACCAAGAGACTTTAGATTATAACAATATTTTTTAGTGTGGATATGCTTTCATTTAGGTTTCTAATTTAGATTCAATGATTTAATGTGAATCCTTTATGCTTATGATATTTTTATGTGTTTGTAGGAGTCTCCTACAGGAGGGATAAGGGTACAAAATTAAAAAAGATAAAATGCAATGCTGAAATATGAATGATAGAAGACTCAATATTGATGTCACATTTCTAAAGGGGGGGTCGTTTCATCTAGGGTACTCCTACATATGAAAGTGAGCCAAAGGAGGAGATTTGAAACTAGTCAAAATACCCTCGAATATGGATATGCGCATAAGTATAAGCTGGCAAGAAGATTTTAAAAGATAAACCTAAATTCACCTTAAATATTAAATGTGAAACTTACATATGAATTTGTGCCAAAGCTATTTACAATTGGAGGAGGTTTCAAGTGGACATGTGAAGCTATTTTATTTCTCCAATGAATATTGTTGTCAATGCCAAGGTGGAAAGATGTTTTCTCTTTGGCTAACGGATGTGACTGAATTTACTTGATTGGTTGATAATGTATCATGAGTTTTCAAAATTACTGTAACTTTCTGATGCTTCTAGAGGATTGATCTGAGCCCTTGGATTGATTTAATCTTGTCCATTAATTTTCAAATGCAATATCTATAAATTCCAATTCCTTCTCATTTGTAAGGGGTGACAAAGCTATAATTGGAAAGTTAGTTCCAAATTAGGTTGTACGAGAGGAGATAACTGGAGATTATTATGTAACTACTGAAGAAGTTAATACATTTGTGTTGAATTTTGAAATTTTATGGTTTTTTGTTCTTAATTCTTAGATGTTAGTTTCATGCTCTTTCATGATAATGGTGAGGTGTTAATGATGTTTGATGAATCTGCTACTCATACATCTAGAGATTTTCCAATTGTAAGTTGCTATGTAAAGTTAGTCTTAGCCAAGTATTGTACTTAGTTCAACTGTAGATGTTTGTTCATATTGTGCCAGTAATTGGGTATATGTATGGATGTTCATGGTCTAAAAATATTTCAATTACCTTAGAATATTGCACTGTTTTTGTGTAGTTGTAGGCTTGTCCTTGATCAAACATAAATTAGTTTCATGGGGTTGTCCATCTACAACATTATCCATTATTATGATTGATCTTAGGTGTTAGTTTAGGAACTTTCTCTCAACCCTATATCTTTTGATCTTTTTTTGAATCCTTGTTATTTTAGAATCAAATCAGCATCACCACATTGTTACATCTAATAATAAAGCTTCCAACATTGTTGAGTTATAAAACCCCTTTTGATTACCAACATTAGACATCATCACTGAGTTGTATAGTATTATCAAGACCTGACATTAGAGACCTTGGCATTATTTTCTAAAGATTTTTTGCAAATAATCACCTTTCAAGAGAGATAGAGTATTGGTACTTTATCTGTGTTTGTGCAGTACTAAAAACACCATCAATAGCCTCCTTCACAACACACATAGACACCAATTAATGGTGGAGATGGAGAAGAACCTCCACAAAAGAGAGGGAGTCCCAAGAAGACATGTGTGATGGTCCTCTAAAATATAGTGATGTGGAAGATCAAGAAGGGGGAGAAAAATAAAATTAGAAGGAAAAAGGAAATGAAAAAGAACAAGAAATTGAGATAATGAATGTTGATACTCCTAAAGATCAACCAAATTCATCTCAAAATATGACTAAGAAGAGTACACAAAAAGGTAAATCCCTCACATCCTTTTCTTTTGACATGTAGAACATCACGAAGATCCCTCCTTTGAAGAGATCTCTTCAATTTTCATCACCACATTCTTCTATAGCTATTGGTACTTGAAATGAAGAAAATTTATGTTCCTATGTGTTCTAAAGTTTCATTCAAGGAAACCTTAGATATCTCAATATAGGGATAGAATGAGGGAACAAGATATGCAATAAAGTGTCCTAAGGTGTGATAAAAGATTAAAAGGGAGTTCACCACCAAGTGAAGATTGGAAAGAAAGAAATGCAATGATATATAAACCTAACTATGCAACACAAGATATGAAATTGAAAATCAGAATAATGAATTGAGAAAGGATAGGGGTGCACCTAGAAGAAAGATGTGGTCAAAAAAAGCTCCAAAACCATAAAATTCTACTATTTGATATTCACTATGACTCATACGCTAGTCTCGATGATTTAGTCCCAAACTAGGGTTTCTATGTAGAAACTAGAATCTCTTAGTAATTGGTCTAGATTTCCTGAAATTTGGAAAAAGGTAGTACTGGGACTCATACACCCAAGGTGGAAATTTAGTCACAGTATGAGGGTTTGGATAAAACTATGGTATTCCCTAGTGATCTCCTATAGCTTCTCTCCTACCAAATCTCTGAGTCTAATACCCTAAATTCTAACCTGTAGGTGACTTTCCATGAAGATGAACACCTTGTGACAACCTTGACAACTTTGTTCAATCTTGAAACCTTTTATTCAAAGGATCCTCAAGCTTTAAAACACCTAGATCTACAATCACACATGAAACATGAACATGAAGTATGAAACATGAAACATGAACAATGATGCCTTGGATGATGTCTTGAGATGTAAATAAGAAATCTAACATGAAGTGGCAATGTAGAATGTAGATCTTGATCTTGAATTGGATATGAAATAATGCTTAACCTGGATCTTCAATGCTACATCAAGAAAATTAGCTCAACAACATTCTTGATTCCCTATGCTTTTAACATGATGATAGATCTTGAATTGCTAGAACAAATGATAAAGAAATATTCCCTTGAATGCCTTAGAAATGATCTTGAATACTCTATGGTTCTCTCGTGAAGTCTTAGGATACTTGACTCTTGAATTACTTAGTTGATATTATGATTTATTAGGTGAAAAAATGAATTGAAACCTTGTTTATATAGGAATTCCATCTAATTTACTATTTATTAGATCCCAAATGTCACCATTCATGAAATTTGGATTCAAAACCTTGATTTCTCACTCAAAACCCTAAAAAGGGTTCAAATGGGACTCATAATCCCAAAGTGGTGTATAGGTCCCATCTGGGTGGGAATCACATAACCAAGGTGGCGTATGGTTCCCACCAGGGCTTTTTAGGAAAAGGAAATGTTAGGGATTAGGATATTAGGTGTATTTGTCTATTATGTCAGGATTTTGGTTGAAATATGCCCGAGGATGCATAGTAAAGGGTGTTAGGGGCATATTAATGATGATATGAAGGTCATAAATTCAAGAGGGCCCAAACCTAATGTGATGGTGTAAATAAATACACTTTACAACACTAAATTAAGGAAAAATTAGGTCTATTTAGCTTAAAAAGGAACTAAGCTTAATGTGAACATGTAAAACACATTAAAAAACTAGATCGAGGAAACATTAGGTTAATTTTAATGTTAATAATTCCCAAATTAAGTGTGTAAAAGGGATACTTTTTTCTACACTAGATTTAGCCCCCATGTTAGTGAGAGGAGGAAATTGCTTTAAACTTACACTAAAGTAGACATTCAAGACATGTCCAAGTGTGCCAATGTAGATGAAATAGGATGACAAAGCTCAAAGGAGGTGGCAAAACCCCTAGTATCCAAGATCCTATGTCAAACCAACATCAACACAAAGGGATACACACAAGTTGTATGATATGCAGCAAAACAAGATATACAAACATGCAATGCCAAAGAAAAGACAAAAGAAAAAGAAAGAAAAAGTGAATCAAGATTCACACATTTTTCATGCATGTTGTGGATCAAATCTAAGCTTTTTAAAAACAAAATGCATGCTCACTCTAAGGCAAGAAAACTTTAGGTTGTTCGTTGGGTGAGTATCCAAAGGATGGCTTACAAGTGGAAAACGTTGTCCACTACACAAATCAAATGCATGCTCACAAGGGATAGTGGAACCTCATGTCATCTATTAGGTGAGCCCTTAGAGAGGGGAGACACATACGCATGCAACCGGTATGTGCTCACACACAAGAAAGTGGCTACTGGAAAGTTACACTAAGATTAGCTCCCATACGCTTAACCATATCAAAGCTATACCTTCTGATAACTTTGATAAGGCACCACACAACGAGATTATCATAATCAATGAGGCAAGAAAAAATTTGTATGCTTAACACCCATGAAGAAACAAGATGGCTCCATAGGCAAGGAAAGTGTGTTATGCAAGGTGGCCATGTAATGGTTATTGCAAAATAGTGTAAGGTACGTTCAAAGGGATTTTTCTTAGTTCATGTAAGGTCTCTTCTTGGGAAACATCATGCTTAATGTCTCCAAGAGAGGACAAGTCCAAGAAATATCACACTCTCGGAGGATATCACACCCATTGTCACCACAAAGCATAAGATGCATTGCAAGAATAAAGAGATCCACATAGTGAAATATGAGTGTTGATGTATGCCCCCACTTTAAAGCAGTTGCTAACACCATTGTTGTTAGAAATTGCTTTAAAGTAGAAGAAGACATGAGAGTTTATTCAGAAAGCCCTATTCCAAGTCATATATTCTCAAATGAAAATATATTATGAATAATTGGTGGCCCCCAAAACTCAGTACATCACAGGTGAGCCAACTTAAGGCATTTCATCCACATCCTAAGCTTTCTCTTATATATACATGGAATGCAGTCAACTAGCCAAAAGAGAAAATGACAAGTGTCATACAAGGAAAAGGCTACCTAAGTCCTTTCCCCCACTTAGTGCAAGACAAGTATGAGCTTAGATGATTGATGGGAGATTTGAAAGTTAGTAACAATTAGAGGAGCTAGGTACTTCAACACAACAAAGAGCACCACACTCCTTAAGATGTTGAATTTTATTATTCAAAGCCTTACATTCATTAGTAGAATGACTATGAACTCTATGATATGCACAAAATAAACTTTTGTAGTAAAATTTATTCCGTGTTCTTGGAGGGAGAGATATGAAATGATCTTGGATGAGCCTTGACAAGATATCCTCTTGATCAGTAGTAGAGGATGTTTTGTTATTTTGTAAAAAATATTTATCTTTCTTATTACAAGGTTTCATACCTGTTGGTCATCAAAGCTTGTGCCTCTCCAATACTCTTATGGGAAATTCAACGAGTGGGGGAAAATTTGTGTCACACTGAATAACTCTGAGAATTTTATAGAAATTTGGGTCTTCTTTGGGGTTTAGAGATAAGGGAAGATGGAAATGTAAAAATAAAACATAAAAGGTGATGCACCAAATATTTTACAACATTTCAAACCCAAATCATTCCTATGAATGATATAAATAGACACAAAACGCCACAACCCTTCATTGTTGGAAAGAGAATGCACAACAAGCACAGAGGAGACTTTCAAATATTTCCGTAGGTAGTGTTCATTAAGGTCTGATCAAACATAAATATTTCTTATGGGTAATAGAACAATATCTCAAAAATCATGGGAGATCTTCCTCTAAATACAACATAGCACGACAAAACAACAACTTTCGGAAAAACAGAACAGTCCAATGACAGTCCAGTTTTCCTAAGCTATTAATCTACCATACAAGCATACAACATAGAAATCCACTACTTAAACTATCGAGATCTAGCTTGCAAGACACAGTTTTTCATTCAAAATGATAAATCTTGAAAATATCCATACATGCACAGTCTCAAAAAATTATCCTCAATAGTTCATGATTTTAAATATTAAATGAACTTTGAAATAGAGGTCAGATGCCAATCTGACAATTTTTTAAGCCTTGATAGATATAACATGCCAAATTAAAGTAGTTCTGCAACTTTCTTCTGAAAATAATTCTAAAAACCTTAAGAAAAGTAAAGAAACTTTTCCTAACAAAGAAACTGTAACTTGGAATCCAACCCCTGATTGTATCATCGCCCTTTCCTATATAGTCGCTAAAAGAATAGAACACTGCCTCAGATTAGAAGTAACTGCTACGAGATGTTGATACTTGATAGCTTACAATTTGATCGTAGATCCTTGGTTAGGCCACAAAGATCTTTGTTCATTAATTCTTAGTTGCCACATTGATGTCCTTTAGATATTTAGCAAAGATAGAGGCCTATAAATGATAAAATCCTAAGAACAATCTAGCAAAAGGGTCTTGTTGACCAATCACATCACCCTAAGGCATCGACTAAAAACCTCCATCTCAAAAACCAAGAAAAGAAAGTCCAACAGGCTCCAATAAACTCCCAAAAGACATCATCTTATAAGAGGTATAGTCCTCCTATAGCAAAGAAATTCCACATCATGCAAGTGGAGATCTTACGCTTTCCAAAAAAAATTTGGAGAAAAATTCCACCAAACTGGTGCATGTCCCAAGCCCTCCTCCGAAAGGAAAATGATAATAGAAATTCGTGTAGCCACCACGTGGTACATTTCCCATCTTTTCGACTGGCCTTGCATAAACCTGGACATTTCCAAAGCCAAAAACAAAAGAAGCTAAAGTTCAAAAGACTAAGGAAAAGGAAACCATTTCACAATTCTGGCGACTCACAAGGGCCTTCGCTTGTGAAGGTGTGAACCCAACTTTTTGGATATTCCTAGAATTTAAGGATGCCATTATGATTTGGTTAGTAAGGGAATATTGCAAATGAGCCTATATGCTTGGTGAAGTTGGAAGACTTCCTTGAAATACATAAACCCCCACCTTGCAGTAACCACTCTAAGGTAATGATAAAGACAAGAATGGAAAAAAATCTCGTGCTCGATCTGACCGGTTGCATGAGTTGTACTTGAACTCAGGAGTTTTGCAGAAGTATGATTCTTTTGTTTGATGGCTTTCATAATATGCTCTACTATCTACATATCTCCATGTGGGGAGAAAAGAAGAGGTAGCCCGTAATTGATCAAGACGATGAAATCCTTTATTACCTCTTCAACTATCCTTGCCAACACCATCTAGAAATATTTGCACTTTTTGGTGACCTTGTGGAAGTTGAAAAACTCACTTGCTTTGATGGAAGTGATTCTTTGATTAGGAATTACAACATCTTTTAGTATTTCGTCGAAATCCACACAAAGCCTAGAAATGAAACTTTGTGATTCCCCCAGTTGAGAGTCATATTTCTACAAAATATGATTGGCCATTCAGCCAATCTTCCCATTTATTTCCTCAGACATCCCTCAAGAATTGAAAAAAGGATCCGAGAATAGGAACTGTAGCTGCAATCCACTCCTAGTGTGAATACCAATATTTTTAGTAGTAGGAGAGACCTGATTTTCTAAGCAATAGCCACCTCCTGACTGAGCTGAATTTCTTTGGTTCTTGCATTCTCCTCTACTCGATCTCTCTCCTTGAGAGTGTTTTCTAGTTCAAAGCTTATTCTTCTCATCTCTTGGTCATGGGTCTGCAAAGTGAACACAGTTTCTTGTTTCTCTCGCTTCAATCTTTCCACCTCTACCTGTGCCTTCCCGACACTGTCGGAAGCTTGAGATTAGACATTGTCCAGCTCTTTCTATAGGTTTTCATGAGCACTTTTGTGCTGCATGTTGGTGTGATGTTGGGTGGTGAGGTCAGATTTCAATTTCTCAATTTCAGCATGTAGCCGAACTTGTTCACTTTTTTATTCTTCAAGAAATCTTGAGGTTTCCCCTTGCTTACCTTGAATCTACATTATGTAGGTCATCTCAACATCCTTGGCCTTGATTTCAGTTTGCAATCTGCCTACTATTTCTCTCACATTGACCAACTCTATCTCACACTTCTTCAATTTTCTACCCAACCTTTCATAGTCTACATATACTACCTATTGGGTGGTCTTAGCCAAGACCACCTTGTTGCGTGGAAAATTTTCATTCAAATCTAGGCCTATTTTCTAGATTTCATAATCCTCCATCTGCATCTTCCCCTTAGGCTTAGCCACAAGTGGTGTCATGGTGATAATCAGGAGAGAATTCTGCTCCTCATTGTAACAAGCCTCAAGTTTCTTGGTAGTTGGAAACTCAACATTCTTCAATAGCCATCTTTGTTTAGCATTTTGTTGGGCTAGCTTGGTTGTGCTAAAATGATCCTGAAGGGTTTGAGGAACATCAACATTCTAAGCCACAATAGGGGTGGTAGGAGGGAAAGAAAAAAAGGTAACAAAAGGGGAGACCTCAGACGTATAAGCATGCACAAAAGAAAAAGGGAGTGTTATCATGGAAAAGGGTGGCACACCTAGCTGAGACTGAGTAGGGGAATTTCCAGTAGGGTTGAAGAGAGAAATGGTCAGGCAGAAAGGTGTTTTCCTAGAAGATGATGGGCCTGGAGTGGGGGTTATCACAGATGTTTTTGCTCTTTCTAGAGGGGCCCTTGTCAAGGTGATCAAAGATTCAGCAACAGCCGAAGCAGATGTTGCTCGCTAGGAATGCAAGGTAATTTTAGGGGGTTCATTACAAACAAGAGGGGGTGTATTCAAAATTATTAGGTCAGGGCCTGAGGATAGAGAATTCCTTTCCACAGGAGGAGGGAAGGGGGCTACCAAGTATGCAGAAATAGGAAGAAGAGAGGGATTGAAACTTACCTGAACCGTAGTAGTCGGTACATCTTGTAGGGTGGACTCAACTTCTTCTTCTCCTTGGGCTTGTATGTTGGATATGCCTAGATCTTGGACTCGCCTTCTATTTTCACAACTAGAACTAACATGTTTCGATCTCCTAGCCACTGAGTGGACTTTGAAATTTTCCCCTCGATGATTGCAACGGATGACGCTCTTGGAAACCATCGGGCTCTCTTTCCTTTACTTTGGGCACTAGAGGAGGATGGAGCTCGCAAATCCCTTCACTTCGAATCCCTTCGACTTTCAGATTCTCGAGGTTAGGAAGCCCGATGCGTAACTTCTTCCTCATCAATTTCATGGCTGGTCTCTGGATTGTTGTTATTAGTTTCAACCTCCATATCATAAATATCTTCAAACTCATCATCCAGTTGGAATTGTTGAATAGGAAGGGTGAGGCACCGTAGCTCCTATCAGAACCTCTAGAAGTCTTCCTTCTTTCTCTCGAACCAACCCTTTTTCTTCAGTTGTGTATTGATAGATTTGTTTATCAGAAGGTTCTTTTCGTATGGTACCTTTGGTGTGTAGAAGCTCAACCATTCTGGTCACTTGAAAGGAATGTGTTTCAAATCAATGTACACCTCTAAAATTCCTTGAGTTAGATTCTTCCTCCTATTGAAGTATTCCCACTCTTCATTCCTCATACTATAAAGTGATCATGGATTGTAGTCCCACTTATCACAAATGAGGACCAGGCTTAAAATTTCCAATAGATCCCTCAGCTCATCCTCACAAAATTGCTTCGTCAGCAATACTCAACTATTAGTAATATTGAGGGGAAGTGAATATAACTTCGTTTTGTTTCTTCTAGCACCATAGATCTTGTCAACAATGGTCACTTGGTGGCACACCTCCAATGCAAAGACTTTTTATGTCAAAAATCTGGGGAGATAGAAAGACTCATCGGGAAAGTTGTGGAATCTAATAAATGTGAAGTCTACACCCAAGAAATAATCCACTAGGTTCAGTGAGATTTTCATCCATTGTAGGACCTCATGAGAGCAGCAGCCCAAAGGGTGAGGCAACAATTCTTAGAGCATTTGCCTCAATAAATAATCTACAAACCAATAATATTCCCTTGTTCTAGAAAGTGCATGGGTCCACATAGAAACTAGCTAGAGACAACCTCTTTCATCTAGCCTATCTACTAGTACATTTCTCCCTAGCCATTCATGATTCTAATGCAAAACTAGATGAGCCAAGAAAGAAGAATACCTAAATTTAGAATCAATTTTGTAATTATTCAACTGGATCAACATGTTTCCAGCTATTATTTTAGAAAAATCATAGTTCCTCTTGTTCTTTTCTCTTTTTAGCACAAAGGCTAAGTAGAACTGAAAAGGAAGAACCTGAGCATCACCATCAAGACCAAAGACCCAGGCCAACATTGAGAACACCGACTGAGTGTCTCTCTTGAATTTATCATATGAAAGAGGGAAGGAAAAATGACCTCTTCCTGGCCTTTCCTTTGTTTCTTATTCATAGAAAATTGTTCTTTTGGCCTTTTCTTCCCTGAAGAGATCTATCTTTTCTTCATCAAAAGGCTCTGCATCCCAGGCCATAGGGATACACAACATGTCCAATATGGCTTGAGTGGAAATAGTAACCCTAATCCTACCATTTTGAACGACTCTTGTTTCCTCATCGAATCTCCTGGCACATGCATCGACTAACTTCGGATATGGATGCACAATGGGCAACATGAACTGTGGCAAACCAAAATCCCAGAGCCAAAGTAGAAAACCTTCGACTGGCTCGTACTTTCCTTTCTTTGAAATCCACCTTCTTTGAGGCTTTTAGGGTTAACCGACAACTTGGGGTCAAAAAAAATATTGGCAATATCTTGCTTTGTCTCTCTTTTAACAAGCTTATCAATTGACACCTTCTTGTAGAATTCAAAAGGTTGCTCCTCCACTGTCGGAGCGTTGGTGAATGACTTCCACCCAAAAACATTGGCATAGCCAGGTCGTTGACTTGAAGCTATAGTTTGTCTTCTAGAGGTTGATGGTTCCACCATGACTGTATCAAGAAGTTGTAGAGAATTCCTTAGCAAAAATGGCCACTTTCCTTTTTCTTGGAAAGGAAAACCTACTTTTGAGTGCAATTAATTTCGTTGTTTGTGCATGTAGTTAAGACTTGCTATTGTTGTTGGTCCATTAAATGCTACCACCGAGGTGATATGTGTGAACATCATATCTGTATCTCTCGGGAATGGTGACAAAGTCATGAGGATGGAATTAGTACATTCCCCTCACCGCCTCTTTTACAAATAAATTTGTTGCATTGAGGCACATGCTTTTTACTATGTGTAACATGTTGAAAAGCTGCAAGGTACCCCCAGAAAATACGTGACCATTAATTTGTTAGAGTTTTTAGCACATTAATCCATGTCTTTTCTTATTAGTAAGAAAGCTAGCACTGATGATGGCAAAGGAAACGTGTCAATAATTTAAGTATGAGAGCATTTACTCCCAATGCCCAAATTTATTTCTCAAAGCATTCCATCAGATCCTCCATACGATTTATCTACCTTACTTCGTTCTATCTTAAAACTTTTTGTTGTCGGCTGGCCAAAAATAGACATTTCGTTGGTTGAGTTTTTCAGTTCACCTTTTCTATATATAGCTACACTACCTTTTGCAACATTCATTCGAACATATAGTCTCTTAAGTTAGCTATCCTTCCACTTATTCTCATTCTACCATAATTTAATAATTTATTAGAATGACTGCTCCCTTAGGCACTCCCATCTAGCTCCTTCCTAGGAGACCACAATACAACTTCATGGGAGAGGTCACTAGCAAATGAATCAAACATCTGGTGAAGAACTATGACCCTCTCATTATGACTGTGTTCAAATGGGTGGTCGGTACAGACTTCATTACCCACGAGAACTAGCTCTAGAGAAACTGCAACGTTCTTTCTCACTTCATGGCTTCACTACTGGACCTGAATGTGTCCAAGCCTATGATAATTGAACTGTTCCATGAGATGTTTGACACCTTGTTGAAGGAAGGGCTTAGAAATATAGTGCAAGTGGCCATCCCCAGTGTTGGTATCCTGAGCACTATGGACTTTCGCAGGCATGTGGACTTCAACATAGATGTACCCTACTTACTCTTCCTTTCTAATTTCTACACCATTGATGTTGAGACACATCGCTACTCTTCTCATCTTGTGGCTACTTTTCTACTACAGGAGTATAGTGTGGAGTGGGTTATGAGATTTCCCTAGAGGAAGCACTTTGACTTCTTGGTGCAAAGTCACAATGAGTAGGCCTTGAGCTTGTGTTGCATAGTTTCATGTCCATTGTGTTTTCAACCCCCCTTTTTACAACTTGACAGACAAGGAGAAGAAGAGGAAGAATAGAAAGAGTAGAAAGAAGACCTAATAATGAGCCTTTACGGCTTCCTAGGCAATGACTAGAGGCCTTTTCTAACTATTTTTGCATGTTTCCTCCCTTTTTAATCTTTTGGCTCCATAATTCCTTTTGGGTTCACTCAAGAGAGCCTTATGTTTGGATCTAAGCCTCAGGCTCATATTATATGTAAAGTTTCTAATAAATATAATATAATACAAGCTTTTTGTTTCTTTAGTGTTCTTCTTTAGTTGCTTTAATCTCAAAATTTTGAAATATTTACAATTTTTTTACATATGGTACAAAGTGTTAAAATTTTCAAATAACTGTGCCTCTCAATGGAAAATATTCAAATAAATACCATTCACCAGTATATCTAAAGTGTTCCTTCCATATCTTCAAGCTCGTACGCATTCTTTTCTTTGCATGCACTGATTCAGAAAGGTCCTTTCCACAGTGTTTCAAATTGCATGTGTTGCCCTAGTTTTGTAGTACGTTCATCGTACTTTAGCACTAAGCTCCCTTCTTTGAATTCTGAGTTAGGATTCTTTTTTTCAAACCATCGCATGACTATTTGTTGGTGATTGATCATGGCTCCATGGGCCTTTTCTCTATCTTCATCCAATTTGAGGAGTTTTGCCAACCGTACTTCTATTCCACCATTTTCATCAATCTCAGAGGCTTTTAGTAGTTGTAAAGTAGGCATTTCTATGGAAATGGGTATCACTACCTCTTTTTCGTACACCAACTCATAAGGGGAGGTCTTCAGAGTCTGTTTCGGGGTAATTCGGTTCACCCATAGAGAAACTCATAGATTCTTGTGCCAGTCTCTTTGTTGTTCTAACCTAATGCATTTCATTAACCTAATTATGTTTTTGTTGGTGGACTCTACTAACCTATTCCATTGTGGGTAGTAATTTGATGAATTTTTAAGAAAAATAATATGTCTGGTAACAAAATTTGACATCCTTGACCCAACAAAAACTTTGGCATTATTGGATATGATTGTTTTTGGCAAACCAAATCTGGCAACTATTTCTTCAAGGAAATTAAAAATTTCCCCCTCTATTGCATTATTTAGGGCTACGGCCTCCATCCACCTTGTAAAATAATCAGTTACCATGAGGATCCACTTGTTCCTAGCACTGGAAAGAGGATTTATCATGTCGATAAAATCCAAACCCCATTGGGAAAGGGTTCTTCAGTTATAATCAGGCTCAAGGGTAAAGTGGCATTCTTTCTTTTTCCAACAAAATATTGGCAATGTGTACACTTCTATACTAGATGATGTGCTTCAACAAACATAGAGGGCTAATAATATCCTACCCACATTATCTTTAAAGTGGCAGTCTTTGCGGAAAAATTTCCACCCTCAGGACTGTGATGAAATTCATTAAGAACTATTTCCACCTCTAGGCTGTCGAGACATCAGAGTAGCACACCATCATAATTTCTCCTAAATAGTACATCCTAAATTAATACATACTTGGTGCCTTGCAATTGGTAGTATCTTCTTTTATTGAATAGGAGATTGGTTGGATAATATCCCTTTTGCATATACTGTGTTTGATTAGCTACCCAAGACTCTTCATAATCGAATTAGTTCAAGTAGACTTGATTGGTCTCCTTTTCTACCACAAAACTCATTTCCTATGCAATGTATTCGCACAGGCCTCTTCCCCGAACTAGCTTAGTTGGTTTGATGTCTACATCATATTCTAGGACCTTAGTGATCCAATTTTCTCTTTTTCAGTGATCTCGATTTCTGTGATGTATTCTTGTATAATGGGGTTTGCTACAAGGATAGTGATCTTGTTGGCTGACACCAAGTGTAAGAAGTTTTTGAAAATTTTAACTATGGATAAAGCTTTCTTTTCAACAAAGTTATACCTAACCTCATAACCTTTCAAAAATTTTGAATGGAATGTCACAAGATGTTCTCCATCATTTTGATCACTTTTCTTAGTAAGCATCGAAGCTATACTATCATGATCACTGTATAAATAAAGTAGGAAATATTTAGAAAATTATGGATTAACTAAGACTGGAGTAGTGGAAATTTCTATCTTTATTTGCTCAAAATCTTCTTTTCCTTTGGGGGTCCACTTGAACAATAGATTATTTTTAAGAATTAGTGTGATAGGCCTAACAATACCGGCAAAGTATGAAATGAACTGCTAATGAGACTGATTTTCCCTAGAAATGACTAGAGTCATTTTTGGTTTACTAGCAAGGGAAATTCCATTATAGATCTAACCCTTTAGGGATCTATTGTCATTCCCTCTTTAGACACTACAAAGCTAAGTAGCTTACCTTGATGTACTCCAAAGACACATTTTTTGGGATTTAAAGAAATCCCGAACTGTTGGCATTTCTGGAAATCCTTTTCTAGATGATCGAAGTGTTCATCCTTTGATTTTGAAAATAATGTTAGGTCATCTAGATATATCAGAATAATCAGGTTGATTAAACCTCTGAAAGCAATATCCATTGCTCGTTGAAAATTTGCAGTAGCATTTGATAGTCCAAACAACATCTTGGCATATGCAAACATTCCCCACTTACTAGTGAACATCGTCTTGTGTTGGTTTCTCTGCTTTACATATACTTGGTTATACCTCGAAAAACAATCTAGCAAAGAGAACATTTCGGATCCGGCTACTATTTGCATAATTTGCTCCATTGACGGCAAGGGGTAATGGTCCTTCAATGAGGCCTTGTTCAAATCTTGGAAATCGATGCAAAGTTTGATGTATCCATTCTTCTTTCAGACAGGTACTAGATTTGACACCTAGGTGGAATGTTTGATCAGATATATGATTCTTGATTTAACCAACTTGGTGAGCTCCTATGCCATCAAGGCTTCAACCTTCGGGTTGACTAGCCTTTGCTTCTATTGGATGGGCTTGGACCCTTCCTCCAAGTCAATGGTATGTTGAATTATACCCAGGTCATAACCTCTTAGATCAACATAGGTCTAGGCCATAACCATGTTGTACTTATAGCATAGATCCCTTAATCTTTCTTTATCTTTCCATGGAACCTCTTTTCTAACTTTCAACTTTCTGTCGCTTCCAACATCAGGCTCTTTGTAATCTCTTTCATTTACAGTGAACCTTTACTTTCCATTTCTCGCATCTTCATAGTCAAAAAGGTTCTTGAGGGAGATCAACCCTCTAGGAAGCTTATTCCCTTTTAATTGGATAACCTACCCTTCAGAAAATTCCACTCTTGGGGACGAATAGTCAGAAACCATTCCTCCTTTTGTATGAAGATAACAATTTGAGTGCCATCATCAAAAACTTTCCAATTTTTGTCATTGTCAAGAGATGAGGGTCAGACAACAACTTGCACTACATTTTTCTTAGTTGAGTCAGAATCTAGTTCAAATTGTGACCCAATAAATGCCATCTGATCAGCGAAACTATTCTAAGATTGTGGAATAACTTGTATGTTGAAGGCTTTGAAACTCTTGATCAGGTCCCAGCTCCAATGTCTATATGACTTCACTCGGGTATTCTTTGCAGTTGCTTGTCTTCGGACTTGGCTCACCACTAGCTCTAAATCTCTAAAAAATTACACTCTCTGTATACCCATTCTTTCAGCCAGGATTAGACCATGGACCAAGGCCTCATATTCAGCATCATTATTTGAGCATGAGAACATAAAATGGTAAGCTCTGAGAGTTTTCAAGGATCCCATTGGGGATAGTAATCGGACACCCACTCGGGAACTGACTTTACACTTGGCACTATCAAAATACAGGGTCCATAGATGATTATCAGCCAAGTCATTGGATTTCTCCTGATATTTCATCAGTTTCAGAAAAAATTCACCATTGTTGAAAATCACATAGGTGCATAGCCCTATAGCATGGAATTTTTTGAACGGATCAAAATCAATGAATTGGTTGAGAAACACTTCTTGCTCAGGAGTCTGCTCACTTGTATCCTCTTCATCTTCTAGAATTTCTACACAACATTTATCTTGTTGAGAGATGGAAGTATGTGCAACTTCAAAGCATAGGAATGCATTGTCCTCATTGTGTTTGGGGTGTAAAGATTTAGAAAAAATCTTCATCTTCGCCGCATGCTTGGTTCTTAATATTAGGTGAGATGAGTCAAGTGCTAAGTATTCGCCAAGCTTGGCAGTGAAATCTCTTGATAGACACATTCTGAAGACTGGTTGAATCTCTATCACTACTACTTCTTGCGTGATTGTTTGACTTGGGTAGGAGAAAAGGGTCAGAGATAGATCTTTTATTCGACCAACAATCATAACCTTCTTCCTATCTAGTTGCATGATTCCCTTTTCAAGGGGCTTTGACTTAGCTTCAAAGCATCTGCCACTAGTTTTGGCATGACAGTCATATTGGCTCCAGAATCGATCATATTATTATGCAAAAGCTTATCTCCCACAATAAGTGTTAAAAATAAAGGTGTGGGTTTTGGCCTGCTTACCTCTTTCTCCTTTGCATTGTCCACATCATTTTCATACACTGTAGCTTTTGGCACTTGAGGTTCCAACGTGGGTACCTTATCTTTTCTTTGATCACATATTGGAGCTACTCTCATCCAAGGCATTTGCTCTTCTTTCTTCAATGCTTCTCAAATCAAATTCTTTTGTTTGGGAATAGATATGACATCCCATAATGATACATTGGTAGGAACCTTCTTTAATTTCTCCACCAGATTAAGTGTCCTAACTGTTTGGGCCTTGGGCTTAAACAATGGTATTTCCATCATTTTCAGAAGAAAGTGTTCCAACATGATTGGGCTTGGTGTTTCACCTATCTCTTTCTCGGGCGATGGTAGATTTTGTGGCTATAGGATAGGTCGAATGATAGGTGATGGCAATTGCTTCTCCTATGGTAGTGGTTGATGCAACTAAGGTCGTGATGGAGGTTGTTGCATGTATTCTCTGATGAGACTTCTCTTAGACCTCGTGTTGTAATCTGACTATACTTGCGGAGCGCTAATCATTAGATCTTCATTTGCAATAACCTTGTCTTCTTCCTCCATCCATGAAAATAGCATCTAATCAGGTGCAATGTCTAGCTCCTGTTCCAGGGATATCTCTTGCATTTGTGCTCTAAAATGAGCATTCTCCATTTTAGAAGAGTTGTATTCGTCTGGACACTCAGGAGGACACCTTTCCTTCTTTGTTCCGCTGTCCTTTTTGACATTTTTTCCCTAGGGAAATTTTGGGGAAGATGACTATCGCTACATGGGAAACACCATACATTCTCTTCTTTCACCAAATTTTTTTGGCCTGGAATCATTTCTCTACTTTGGTTGTCTTTTACCGTCTAAAGCAGAATAGTGACTGGAACTATCTGGTTTGTGGATGTTGTTTGTTGACCTCATCCTCGGGAAAACCCCTGGTATGTATTTTGTTGATAGGATGTCTTGCTTCCATTGTAGGTCTAAGTGCTCAGCTGAGGAGGAATCGCCTATTGTCATTTGATGATAACCAACTCATTAGCAAGAGTTTGCATGAGACTCATCACGTCGTTAATATCTTTCATGACTGAGTTGGAGCTTGACATGCTACTTTGTGTGGCGGGATACACATACATGGACTGTGCCATGCTCTACATCAATTGCGTAGCAAAAATTCTTGGAGAAGCTTCCCCTCAAGATGTTCCAAAGAGTTTTTGCAAACATAGGCATAAGAGGTTGTGGTGGGAGCTTCCCAACATCAATTAGACTATTTTCCTCACACACCACCACCTCATATGCATCAGGCAAGATATCTCCTCCCATGGAGGTTATCATAACTACAATATCTAAATTGGTAGCCTTCAGATAGAACATGAATGCCATCATAGCTAAGGGTTGTGTAGTCATGGGGATCCTCTACCAAGTTTTATCAAACTTGCTGTTGAAATCACTCATGGCCTCTTGTGGGTCCCTTTTTATTGTGATCAATTGATGTAATAGTGAGGAGCAATCTCCCTTTTCCAAAAATAATTCAAACAACTTTTCTCCGAGTTGGTTCTAGGAGATAATAGAGCTTGAAGCTAAAGATCAATACCAATCTTGGGCTTTTCCTTTGAAAGAGACAGCTGACAGCCTTAGAGTGATATTTTCCTCCACTATATTATGTACACTACCTATCTCCGCTATATCTTGCAGGTGTTTGGAAAGGGTTTTGAAGTCTTCTCCAGAGAATTTTGGTATAGCCTTGAGGGAATTAGCGGGTATGGAAAGCCACACATCTGGGGGTGTGGGTGGTTGTAGTGGACTACCACTATCCCATGTTACAAAATTTCTAGGAGCAGGGGGAGAGACGTGAGTCATAGAGAAAAGATTCCTATGAATCAAATATACAGGTATTCTAATTTGGAAATTTAAGCCTCCAAATGGAGTAGATAAAGCTCTAGATACTAGGCTCTTAATTCTCATTATGTTGCTCCTTATAGGTGATATAGAGTCTATAAGTCTTCTCCTCCTAGGTACTATGGCAAGTAACTAAGAGTACTGGAAGTGACCTCTCGAAAATGCTCTTGTTTGGACTCTGGGCATGAAACTTCTAGTTTCCTTAGCATGATTCAAGAAATATTTTTGACTTCTAATCAGGCATTTGGAAAACTTCTTGTCCCACTGGGCGTGCCAAAAAAAAAATTGTTGATCTTCAAAGCTTGCACCTCTCTGTCTGTCTTATGGGAAATTTAGCGAGTGGGGGAAAAATTGTGTCTCATTGAATACCTCTAGGATTTTCATAGAAATTCAGCTCTTCTTTGGGGTTTGGAAATAAGGGCAGAAGGAAATGTAAATATAAAACATAAAAGGGGATGCAACAAAGCTTTTACAACATTTCAAACCCAAATCATTCCTATGAGTGATATAAATAGACACAGAGTGCCACAACCCTTCATTGTTGGAAAGAGAATGAACAACAAAGGCTAACTTTAAGCATAGTATAGACTTTCAAATATTTCTGCAAGCAACGTTCATCAAGGTCTGAATACAGCATAGCATGACAAAACAACTTTCAAAAAAATAGAAAAGTCCAATGACATAGTCTAGTTTTCCTAAGCTATTACTTTACCATACAAGCATACAACATAGAAATCCGCTACTTAAACTATCCAAATCTAGCTTGCAAGACACAGTGTTTCATTCAAAATGATAATATAAAGAATGAAAGCTTGAGAAAGGCTATACATGCACAATCTCAACAAATTATCCTCAATAGTTCATTTTTTAAAATATTAAATGAACATTGAAATAGAGGTCAAATTCCAATCTGACAATAGTTTAAGCCTTAATAGATATAACATGACAAAGTAAAGTAGTTCTTCAACTTGCTTCTAAAAATAATTCTAAAAAGCTTAATAAAACTAAAGAAACTTTTCCTAACAAAGAAACTATAAATTGGAATCCAAGCCCTGATTGTATTGTTGCCCTTCCTATATAGCCGCCAAAAGAAGAAAACACTACCTCACCCAAAAAAGAAGATTCAACCACCATAGCAAAAAAGAGATGAAGTCTTTCTTTGGCAAGATCAACTTTGTCGAAAATTCATCACCTGATTTGCTGAAATTGTTAAGCCATTGAATGCAATGGGCCGTTGAAGCAAGACACTAAGGTCAAATGGACTACGAAGTTAAAAGGAGGCATTTGTAGAAATCAAAAAGAGCTATTGTTGATGCTCCAAAAGATTGTAAGTCCTAATTACAAGAAGCCCTTTTACATCTATTCATTTGCCCGCCGCACTAATTCATGCGCGAATGTTGACCAAAAGTCCCGATGAGGAAGCTGTTAATCATATTGCTTTATGAGCGCAACTAATAAAGATGCTGAGCTGAAATATCCAAGTGTAGAAAAAGCGCATACTCTGGTTAGAGCAAGAATAAATCTCAGACATTATATCCTCAGGAATAAGGTCTATGCAATTGTCCCAGACCCCGCAGTCAAGTTACTTTTGATGCAGAACGAGTTAGGTGAGCGTAGAGCTAAGTGGGTGACAATGCTACAAGAGTATGACATTGAGATCCAACCCATGAAGTTGGTAAGAGGACAGGGACTTACTCAGACTATGGCTGAAATGGGGCTTGAACTGACTGTTCAGAATTATAATCTTGAGGAGGTTTCCCCAGGTTGCTTGTATGATGACATAGTTTATTATTTGCTAAACCAGTGATCTCCAAGCCATCTTAATGTTGCTTAGAGAAGAAAGCTGTGACTGAAGAGTGACAGTTTTATGCTAAAGGGAGCTGTTTTGTACAAGAAAAATCATGAAGGCATTTATTTGAGGTGTCTTGGGAAACAGGAAGTTGAAAGGGTGATGAACGAATTTCACAAAAAGTATGGCATTGGCCATGGATCTGCTATTGCCACAGCAAATCAAATTTTGAGGGTGGGGTATTATTGGCCCACCTTGTTCAAAGATGTTCACCATCATGTGAGGACCTGTCACACTTGCCAGACTACAGCAACAAAGGAGAGGTATGCAGCACTCCCACTTCAACCGATTACCGAGGTAAGACCTTTTGCTTAGTGGGGTATGGATTTCATAGGCCTCATCAACCCACCATCTTCTGCGGGACATAGGTACATTCTAACTATTACTGATTATTTCACAAGATGGACTGAGGCTTTCCCTTGTAGGCAATGTACATCCGAGGTAGTGATTGATTTTCTAGAATCTGCTATTATTAATCAATTTGGATGTCCTCTTTCTGTTGTCTGTGATAATGGTCCTACTTTTGCATCTTTAAAATTTTTGAACTGGGCTTTTGATCATAGCATTATTATAAAGTTTGCATCTAACTATTACCCCCAGGGTAACGGGCTGGCAGAATCTTCTAATAAGAATTTATTAGTTGTTATCTGTAAGCTATTGGAGAGGAACCTGAAGGACTGGCACACCCAGCTTTGGTTTGCCCTCTGGGCAGATCGTACAAGGCTTAAGTCATGCATCGAAACATCTCCCTATCACTTAGTATATGGTCTGGAACTAGTATTCCCTATTCAACTCAAGATCCCAACCTTGCAATTTATTAATGAGTTTTATGATGAGGGGGATAGGAGGGAAGCTAGGTTGACAGAGCTACTGAACCTTGAGGAAAAACGAGACGCTGCCCTTCAGAATTTTGCCAAACATCAGGGGGTAGTTAAGATGTGGTTTGATAGAAGAGCTAAAGTCAAAGCTTTTAGGATTTATGACCTTGTGTTGTACTGGGATAAGCCCCATGATCGAAAAGGGGACCACAGGAAGTTTGATAAACTGTGGCTTGGTCCATATCAGATTGCTAAAATACTTGGAGATAATGCCTAACGTCTGAAGACTCTCACGGGAGAAGATATTCCACTTCCTATCAATGGGCAGTATTTGAAACATTACTTCCAATCCTGAGCTGTTTTTAGCTCTTTGCTTTGTATATAGCTAGTTTAGGTTGTTTTCTGTCGTTTTGTTTTGGTTAGACTAGGTTTCCTTTCAGTTTTTTCAGTTTTGCTTTGGTTAGAGTAGGTTTGCTTTGGCTTCTTTTGCTTTGGGTTCGTGTTGCTCTTGCTCTTGGTTCCTTCTCTTTTAGGGGTCTCTTGTTGCATTTGTATGACAGTGGTGGCAAGGTGGGTGTGGTGCTCTTAGTATTTCTTTTACAAATTTTAATCATCCTTCCAGAATATCATTGTATGCATTCTCTACCCAATGTCGCTTATCCTTGTGCTAAGACAAAGAGTTCCTCAGTCAGGTTGAACAGGGATACATTAGGGTCTCACATTTCTGAATATTAAAAATACCTAAAGTTGCAGAAGGTCCTTATAAAGTTTGAACGGGTGAAAAATCTTTTTTCTGCTCTAGTGCCACTGTGGTTCTCATCCCTGAGTGTGAACTTCATTGTTCATAGGTTGAAGTGAAAGCAGTAAAACGACAAGCAATATCAGCAAAAAAAGAGATAATATTGAAAATTTAAAAAAAAAAAGTTTGAATTCAACTCATGTGATCACGGATATCTCTCTGGGAATATGGACTCATTTTGTGATGCGAGCCTTCTATTTCAGCGGAGGATCGGCCGATAACCTAGATTTAGACATGGAGCGGCGTGAGCTCTATCGAGGTTACTTTTAGAGTATGAATCTTTATGTAGCTTAGACCGAGTTTGGTTCTGCAGCTAAGGAGGTAGTAATGAATACATACACCTTTAGCCTGTTGAAGAAATTTTTGGGTGACTTAATGAGTTCTTTACTATCACCTGTTGATGTTACTTGAGGATGAATGGTTGAAACCACAAGTTTGGAGTTCATTGATTCGGTTTGTCATGCTGGAGCATTTCGGCCAGTCATGCATTTTGTTGTGGTTTTTACGCCCACTTCAGTAGACCTATCTTTTCTCATGATATTATGCTTTGTATTGTGGTTTTATTGGTTGTCCTTTTGTGAGGGTCTTAGATGTTGGTTTTGTTGGTTTGGTCCCCGCCTAAGGATTAAATTAGTCAAACTGAGGGTTTTTTAAAGTCAGTTTTGTCTGGGTTGAGATTGCCTGTTGGTTTACCGGGTTTCCGGGTCGGTTCATCACTGTCAATGTTGTTGGATTTTGATGCAGGTTTTGCTTATTGGTCGAATTTTAGATGGGCATTTTCAGAACCGTTAAAGTCTGAAGGGTTACGTGTCCCGCGGGTCGTGCTGTACGGGATTGTCTCGGCTTGATTTTTTCTGAAATTTTGTTTTGGGCTCGGGTTTTTGGATTTCCTTGATATGTCTTCTCGCTCATTAATGTTTGAAGTACGTCTTCTCTAACACGAATGTGGGTGGATTTAAGGCTTCTTGGCACTCTTTTGATTTCATTATTCATTTACTATTTCTCTGGTGCCTGAGTTTGTTCTTCTTGAGCTTTGGTTGTTGGATTCGAGCTGCTTGCATGTGGATTGCTTGAGCGCTGCTGTTGAGTATTTTCATTGCTAAGGCACCCTATTTCGCATTGACTTCCTCGGGCACGAGCTTCATCTAGAGTTGATCCATGGTAAGTCATTACTAACCTCTCCTTTTGTTTGCACTTCGATTGAATCTTTCGATATGTTGATTGGTGGTTTCTTAGGTCGACCCTTGCTTGTTTCATGATTATATTTAGCGAATTAGGGTTTGACCTATCTCTTCACAGGTTGTATTCCCCGCGCCGTGCATCCCTTCGCTTACTAATTGAATTTTGGGTATATTCCTGTGACTAGGTATTCCTATTAGGACCTTACCTTCTTGGCACGTAGTCTGTTATATTGCAAAGTTAGGGTTTCAATAGGTTTGCCTAAATTTGTTAAGATTGGTGAGGTTGTCGTGGCTTTCATATCTTGCGCCTAGCTCACCCTTTTTCATGGCATTTGGGATCCTGGTGTGCTCTAGTTTAATCGTCTTGAGGGAGAGCACCAGAATTTCAAAGCTTTTCCTAGCTCTCATGGCGGAGGTTTAGCTGTAAATTTTAGGGCATCATCATTTCGTTATAAAGATCAGTCCTTTGAGAGTTGTGGGAAGTCAAATTCGTGTGCAATTGACATCCGACTCATTGGGATTGGTTTTATGTCCATTGGAATTCGAATAGGGAGGTTCATATGATCATTCGATTAATGGTTCGTGCGTTAAAAATCGTCGGGTTTCCGAGGTGTCCGTGGAATTTCTACGCACCCAAATTTTCCCGATTTCTGCCATTTCCTCGGAGTCGGATGAATACCGGAAATTCAAGCTACCCACGGAAATCCAACCAGTCCAAATTTTTCTGGTTTTCTGCCTAGTTCCACCTTCTTTTGATTTTCAAAATTTGGGTAATGAATTAAATGTTAAATGATAATTTCTTATTGCTAATGAATGAATGTCATGATAGTCACACAACTCTTCTGTCTGAATTAATGATTTATTTAATAAATGATGTCTTGGCAGTAGGAGTTTGTCTAGGTTGGATTTCTCCGAATTCCGCCCCAACTGGATTTTCCCGGATTATTTCATTTTCCTGGATTACTTCATTCCTTCGGATTTTCAAGATTAATGATTAGTGATGGATCTTAATTGTTCTATGTGGTTTCCAGGCTAACCTTTGATTGAAATATGGATGATATTTGGATGCTCATGAGGCTCTTTTGTGAATGCAGGCTGAATCGAGCAAGGCAGCGTCGGGAAAGTCCAAAGGTGATACAGAAGGGTCCTCAATTACAGATGCAGAAAGGTTGAGGTTGGATACGAAGAGTCAGTTGCCAGATAGTAAGATAGCTTCAGTATGGTCTAAAGTCTCCGACACCAATGTAGGAGCATGGAGGTATGAAGAGTTCAAGGCAAGGACAACTCAGAAATATCTATCAGTCCTGACTAAGGGAATGATGAAATCCGGACTGGCCCATGTAGCAGGATTCCCTCCTGCGGTTCAGTGCTATGAATTGATATTGGAGTGTGCCCGACAATATGATTTTGATACGCAGAGGGTCATTAGCTTTGAAGGAAGAGTCTTGGAAAACTTCAATCCGGTTTCTATTTCCCAAGCATTTGATATGCCGGACTTACCATGTGTGTGTGCCTTAGACATGGACTTGGCTAGAACTTACTATGAGGATGAGCCTACTAAGGCCCAGCAGATGATTAATTCCTGGCTTGAAAAGCCGAAGTCTCATTTCTCCAAACTACCCAAGCAGTTACAAAGGGTCAAGTTCAAGAAGGACATATATGATGCTATCATACTATTGAGCAGGGTGGCCGGCTTGAAGAGTGCTGGGGTGTTGGAGAGTTGGATGGTGCATGTCATCAACAAAATTGTGCAAGGCATTAATTACCATTGGGCCGGGCTTATTAGTGCAATGATTGATAGGCAGCTGAGGGATGTGTTAGAAACAAAGAAGTTTACCATGTCCTCTTATGTGATATATGTGTTGGCCAGATTTTATCCATACAGGGGTTTGAATCCAAAGGGAATGTTTGGACAGGATATCATTTATGAGATATACCCTGAATTGCACCTAGGGAATCAGAATTTTAGAAGGGCAAATGATGCATTCACAATGCATATTACTAGGTTGCTCCAGAAAGCAGAGCATGTGAGAATATTTGATGGAGCCAAAGAGCTTATCAGAAAATACAGAGCCTAGTTTATACAATTCCCCACTTTCTCTTATATCAAAATTGATGGATGTCAAACTGCTCCATACAGATTGCCAAGATATCCTACTGACCACATTGTGCTATTGGAGGTTACCAGGCAGATATATGACTTCGATGCTGTTGTCAAAAGAGAGAAGCACAAGTTATGGGCTCAGGGACTCCCTTTCGAAAATTGCATAGTCAGAGGTTTGTCTTCTTCAATCCAATCGGCTCATGCATCTGGGGAGGAATTTAGTACTTATGGTTTCTCTTTCCATTGAAAGAGGGCAAGCTTTGATATTACTGGTGAGGCACAGAAGAAAGCTACCAAAGAATATCACCATGATAATCCCGAGACATCGGGCGAATATCAAAGATGAATTGAGGCTAGGAAAGAAAGGTATCTAGGCTTCTCGCGATGTAAATTCAATGCACGTTAAGTTTAACCCCCATCGCTAGAGGACGCGGGAATTCTGTCCGAAGACTGATGCATGCTGAATCCTACCAAGGATGACCATTAGAGAGAAACCGCGAAAAGTGAGATAACCGAATGAAGAAACCAATGGCCTGTTATAGAATTACCGCCATGGTTGGAACAATGCGTATGGAATGGAAGTTTTAGAAGATACCTTCACTTTAATTCCATCGAAATCACGTCATTCCACCAGAGGGAATCCGTGAGGATGATCCCAAAAAGAAAAACTAAAGTAGTTTCATTCGGTGATCGCAACCGAGGTCTCTAAGGAAAGTGAGCTTAATCAGAAAGGAAACCTAACGAAATAGAAGCCAAACTTTTGTACAGGTTTTCCCAAGAGAGAAACCCAGCCACATCTCCACACACCAGGCCCAGCCAGCCGGCTCGCAACCTCCTGGCTGTCCCGCCCAGCCTGCTCGGGAGAGAAACTGAAGCTGACCCCAAGTGAAACTGGCGACTCCATCTCCTGGCTGAGACTATGCCATGGATCCTCTTCCAAAGGGTACCTACTTGTGGAGCAATGTATTACTTCCATTTGAGCTTTTGCCTGTTGCAGCCCATGAAGAGTATGAGACTATGGGGAGCTCTGAACCATTCATGCATGAGAACTCTTGCAAAGAACAGGCTTTAAAGTAGGAGATGTTGAAATGCACCCTTTCTCCATCGGGTACAATATGAGACAAAGATTCCGCAACATCTGATTGTAGTAGACTGGTGAAGTCAACCTGGACCATACATTTATTTGTGCTTAGTTCGATTGTGGATAAATATCTATGATTTGAAAATCTATATACCTTAGAATATTGCACCGTTCTTGTGATATTGCATTGTGGGTTAAGCAGGAATTGGTTATTTGAGATTGGTCCATTCCAGATATCTGTCATTTGCATTGTTCATCCTAGAAATATTTTGACTCTACTATTTCTCTTAAAATTCCTCACCTTTGCTGTTTCTTTTTATTATTCTGTTGATTGAGATTGTAGACCAAAATAATAAAAAATATGATAAGTTTATGATATAAAATAGCTTGTAGTAAGGGTCCAATGATTACCAACATTTTCTACATATCCCAGCTAAGTTTACATTTTCAAGGACTGACAATCTAGAGACCTCTTGGGGTATCTAGTGTTCCTATTACTGAAAATTACCTTTCAAAGAGAGATAGAATATTTGTATCTCAGATGAGTTGTTGTTGCGGGTAGAAAACACCATCATCAACATGTGTATAGTTGAGATACTGGTGATATGTTGTGAGTGCATGGATTTATCTTTATGATGTTGCATATGTGTTGAAATGATAGGTTACCAAGTGCTTTTGAGAAAATTAATAAAGAGTGAAGTTAGAGCTATGTATGTGTTCAGAATGTGTTCTGGAATGTACTTCGCATTTATCTTGTGTTGATCCTATGCTTGTGAAGATCTAAAAGGTTGTTTTTGATTATCTGATGGTGTTATATACTGATTTGTAGCTTCTGGTTTGATGGAGTGTGAAAGTTGTGTTCACCAGTGTGTGAACCGTTCTGACAGAGTTGGTTTTCTATGGACTGGGAGAAATGTTTCTACTCCATAGTCCTCTGCTACATTTTTTTAGGTGTTACATATCTAGAATATGTCTTGATATGGTTTTCTCTACATTTTTGCAAAGATGTTTGTCGTTTGGTGATTCTGAAGTTGAGCTTCAGAGTTGTATGTATTTGCACAGTCCAGATGGATTGATGGAAGGAGTTTCATGTTCAAAGGTTGTTACGCTTGCTACGGATGTATCTAAAGGAACCTAAGATGTGTTATCATGCATGATGAAGT
Source organism: Sequoia sempervirens (assembly GCA_007258455.2). NCBI lineage: Eukaryota > Viridiplantae > Streptophyta > Pinopsida > Cupressales > Cupressaceae > Sequoia > Sequoia sempervirens. The sequence goes on from VDFB02326952.1 coordinate 94,633, forward strand.
GTGTTACATCCTGCATGTGTTATCTTCTTGCTAGGAATCATGTACTTCAATGTTCATTTGTGTTTTCATTAGGTTTGGCTGATCTGGTGTTTACACTTCATGCAGAGAATTAAAATTTAATCAAGGAAGCATGTGGTTGATCTAAGACATTTCTTTTGGTCTTGGTTAAGTATTTAATTGGTCCACTCTCATTCCTTTCCACTGTGGGAATGTTGATTTTTTGACCTAATTTGAATTTATGAAATGAAGCTTATGTGGTTGACCTTGGAGAAAGTTTCTAAGGTTGAAGATGGTATAAATGCAAGTCAAGATGCAAAGTAATGAAGTAAGCCACCAGTGAAGAGTAGAATTGTCTGAAAGTGAGTTGAGGCAACAACACTTCATTGTGTTAGATTCTTGAAGGAAATGAGTTGAAGGTTTCTAAAATCTTCTGATCAAGGATGCGGATGTGTGTAAATTGTTATAATGGATCTTTTTTTTTCTTTTGTATATATAGGTACTGGGCCTCCCTGTTGGACAGTGAGTGATTTCTATAGGTATTGAGCCTTTTTATCTAGACAATGAGTATTCTTCTAGGCAGTGAGTGTTTGTATTCATTTTTGCTATCTCTTTATATTGTGAGTTAATCCTCACTGTGGTTTTTCCCTCATTGGGTTTTCCACGTAAAATCTAGTGTTCTTTATGTTGTTTAAATTTGGTGACGACTGATTCACTCCCATCTCAATTTTCCTGTGCCTTTTAAAAATTAGTATCAAAGCTTTGGTTCCTTGGTGTAGAGCTTAACCGCTTAAGGAAGATCCGATGGCACATAAGTTGGCGATCCCTATGTTAGATGGATCTGATTACAATGAATAGAAAGTGTGAATGAGAGGATATAAATTATCTCTCTTGGTTACAAGACCTGGAAGGCCATTGAGACAAAGTATATTTCTCTGACGAGTGGTTTTACTACTGTAGATGAGGTTTTTGATTATGAGGAAAATGAAAAGGTGAGGTATGCTATTTTCATTGCTCTATCTAAAACTGAGTGAACTAAGGGAAAAAGGTGAAAACAAAATTTTTTCCTGCAGATTATGTAATTCAAGCCTTTAAGAAGTCACAAAATTTAAGGAAAAAAGAGTTAGATGTGATGGCATACATTGAAGAGTTACATAGGTTGAGTATTAGAGTAGTACATGCTAAAGATGAGGTAGAAAAGGTTGCAATGTATTTAAATGGGCTTAGGCTCAACATTCAAGATGAAATTGGTCTCACAACACCTAGGATAGTTGAAGAGTGTTTTCAATTGGTTGTCAAGGTAGAGGAAAGGATAAAAATAACGCAAGAAAGAAAAGGAAGCAGCATAGGTAACACTAATAGAGGAGGAGGTATAAGGCGGACCTATGAAGAGCAAGAAGATGCAAGCAAAAATAAAGACCAAGGTGTTGATCAAAGAGGTGGTTTTAGAGGTTTCAGAGGAAGATTTGGTGGAGGTAGAGGTTCAAGTTCATTTTTAGGAAGATGTTACAATTGCAACCAATTTTTCCATGTAGCATGGAAGTTCCCAAAGAAACAAGGTTCTACTTCAAGTGGTGGTGATAAAAGAGTTCAATTGGTGCAAGAGGATGACTGTGAAGGTGGAAAGTCTCCTACTCAGCTTGCTGCTCCAAAAGTTGGGAAAATTTTGATGGTGAGAAGAACTCTACTTCAAGCATCCAAGGAGAAAGAATCAACACAAAGGAGAACACTATTCAAGACAACCTGCAAATGCAATAGAAAGGTATGTAAAGTTGTAGATTCAGAGAGTACTGATAACATGGTGTCTAGTGAAATGGTTGATAAATTGAAATTGGAAAAAGTACCTCATGAAACACCCTACAAAGTGTCTTGGTTGAATGATGATCAGTCTATTTTGGTGAATGAACAAGCTTTGGTTGAGTTTAACATTGGTGGATATCAAGACAAAATACTTTTTGATGTGTTACCTATGGATTTTTGTCATTTGTTGCTTGGAAGACCATGGCAGTTTGATAGACATTCCATATATGATCGAAGAGATAATACTTATCAAATTGAGAGGGATAGAAATAATTGTATATTGAATCCATTACAAGAAGATGTGAAGGAACAAACCAAGGCAGCAAAGGTGATAATGTTAGGCAAGAAGGATTTTATAACATTTGTGGAAGACAAACATGATGAGTTTGCAGCTACTATAAAGGAAGGAGATGTTGAGACAATAAGTTTGAAGAGTGATTCAAGGTTGGAAGGAAAAGATGATGGTTGGGTGTCAAAGTCTGATATAGAGAAGGTCAAGGATTAATTAGTTGTGGAAAAGTAAGATTGGGTAGAAAGGCATGATGAGATTATGGTAGGAACAATGCTTTGTTCATTAATTTCAAAGGATGTTAAAGGGTTGTCTCATTTTTTCAATAGAGAGGTTTATGAGCCTACTAATACAGAGGTTCTAGAGGATAGTAATCATTAAAGTTTTGATCAGAAAATGGAAGGGATGATAATGGTGAAAAATGGGAATGAAGAAATCAAGGAGAGATTCCAAGAGACAAAGAGCAAAGTTGAGCAGATAAAGGGGGTGAAAAGGAAGGTAGTTCAATTCAAGGGTGAAAGAAGTTTGATAGCAGGTACAGGGGCAGAGAATTTAAAAGAAGAGATGAAGATAAAAGGTGAAGTGAGTAAAGGTATTTGGCAAGGAAAAATGAGTGAATTCAAGTATGTTTCAAAGGTAAAGTAGAGAGCAGTTCAAGACCACATTAGCAGAGGTATGTTTGCAGGTATGAAGACAAGTTCAACCTTAATTTCAGATGAGGGAAAGGTAAGAGAACATTCAACAAGTCAGTTTGTGAAAATGGAGCAGAGGTATGTTAGGATAAAGGATGTTTATGAACTTCTAAATCTTTAGGGTAGACTCATGACCTTCAAGATGAACCAGTTCAAGGATGATAACTAACTTGTCTAAATGCATGGAAAAGGATGCATTTCACATAGAAAATAGGAAAGCTAGAGTTTGATTTGATTTATGTTTAAGTCATAAGGTGTTGGTGTACTCAAAATTTTGCAAAGTTGGATGAAGTGAAAGATGAATTTTAATGGAGTGACTGAGATGTTTGACCCAATGTTGCCTTTAAAGTGAACCTTTTGTTTTGAAAAGACCAAGGTAGTGAGAATGATGCTAGACCTCTAAAATATTCAAATCCTAAAGACCCAATGTTGAATTAGATGAGAGGATGGATGGGGATGTTTATACCTATTATGCTCCTCCTAGCTCAAGCATAAAAGTTTCTTAACAAGAGGTAAGTATTGTGATAAAGTATTGATGCCCACTTCCTACTAAACTGTGAACTATGATACCTATTTTTGCAATGACGAGATATAGATCTTCCCCTATGGATTTTGATTGTGCAATGGATCATTTAGAGGAGTTCAATATCCTGAAAAAGACCAGGATTTTGACTCCAAAAGAATGCATATAATTCTAGACTATTTCTTCAAACATGTATGTAAAATTTTTCTACGAACTTATCTCTATTCTTGTGAAGTGTTAAAAGATGTTTCTTGAGAGATTTTTGACTAAGATGCCTAATTCTAAAATTACAACTTGTAGACCTTACTTTAGGGATCCTAACTTTACGTGAGATCATGTAGAAATAGTTCAATTTTATGGAAGAAAGGAAGATATTTATTGCCACACAATTGGTGGTAATGTGGGCCTTCCAACCTCAATATCATCTTGTTCCTCTTCTTCATCTAAAATGGTTGTGTTTCTCCACTAGGTATTTGTTTCTTTTGTTTCAAAAGAGAAGCTTCTCAAACTACTAATGAGATCAGTTTGTTCTTCATTAATGAATTCAAAGTTTGGTTGAATTATAGCACCTGGAAGATCAAGTTGTTTAATGGGAGAAATCAGTCTCCAAATAGTCATGTGGGGTTCATTTTTCAATTTATCTTGCTTATTGAGTTTATTTTACCACAATCACTTGTCTAGATTAAGTTTTTCAAAAAAAAAAATTATGTCAAAAACACCATAACTTTCACAATGTCCATTTTGTGAGAATCATGAGGTTGAAGCCATAATTTCCTATGTTGTCTTTGGAAAATATGTATTTTGATATAATTCAAGATATTTAGAAATCTCTAAGGATAAAATCCTTAGGACAAGCAGCAATATCAAGGCTTTTTCAAGAGGTATCCATATTTAGGCCAAAGTGTTGAAATTTTGAGCAAGATAGTGAATGTTTGTCTTTGAATCATTTTGGAACCAAGAAAATTATTAAACTAACTCATAATCATTACAACCCTAGGTTTGAAATGGCTATTATTAAGCTTTATTGAGTGATTTTGATTTAATTGTATTTTTTTTCTTTTTTTTTCAACTATCCTTTTTCATTTTACCAATCCACAATTATAATTGTTGAAAGAAAAGAATGAAGCCTAAACTAGACATGTTTGAGTGTTATAAGGAAAAATTATGTATGTTAGTGGATTTACAAAAACCAGATATGAGAATGATCTTCAATATGAATATGCAAACTTGTTTATTTAAACTATTTTGAGAACTTGAATGTGAAATTAGAATTATTGATAACTAGTTTGAGACAGAGGTGTATGAATATATGACTCATATCTCCATCATGGAATGTCTTTAGTTTTATTATTAAAATCTTTGGCCAAAGTAATGAAAAATCACTACTTACATTGTTAGTTCAAGTGTATTTATTACAATTATTCAAATAGCTCATACTTAGCTAGGGGATATCTAAAATTGTATGACAAAATATTTGTAATTAGTACACAACACTAGTTCTTAGATGGCATGATTTCCTTAGAGATATTGTTGATCTTCTACTCTTATGAAGGGTAGGGATGCTTCCTAATGGAAGGTGTGTTGGGGACTATTGGTTTGTGGTTGGAGGAAAAGCACTTGAGTATTGTTATCCCTCTTGTAGTTGAGAAATGTTGAAGACTTGATTACTCAAATATATTATTTATATTTCGCATGTCATTGTATTATTAATGATTTGTACTTTGTCATTATTATGAAATTTGCATTATGTACTTTTATACTAAAATATTGAGTAATATTTTGAACAATGTACCACTTATTGAATGAATCATGTTTACTTGATGTAATTAATTGCAAAATATGTTTGAAATTTGTATTCATTTATTATGAGTATTTGTAATGTATCTAATTGTTTATATAAAAAAAGAGTTTATTTTTATTGATAAATTTTATGTTTCAAAATATGATGAACCAATTTTCATCATAAAAGAAAATTCTTCCTTATCTTTATCCTTTATCTAAAAAAGAGCATATTTTTGTAGGCTTCTCAAATCCCACATGATTTCTCTTCCTCCTACAAACAATAAATTTTTCACACATTTCAACCAACACTTTCTTTTTGTGCATGTCATATCGTGTTTATCCATTCAACTAGTGAATGTTGAGCCTTACAAAATAAATACAACTTCTTGACTTAGGTGCTATCACTCTTTCATCTATTGATTCACCTACTTCATAGTCACATGACAAGTGAGATTGGTGTTCACCTCTATCCAGTTCATTTTATATGATAAACATTTCCCCTCTTCTATTGTGTTGCTACCCACTATGTGGCACATGTAGCTTTTAAGTTTATTCATTTCCATTGATGGTGGTACAATCTTAGGTGCAACCAGACTTCCTTCTTGGTAACAACACAATATTCTTTATCATGGTTTCCCTCACATATATTCTAGGGGACATGGAAAAAATACATTGGAAGTGTACTCTTTTTCTTTATATAATGATATTTCCTTCCTTTCCTTTTGTATTATTCTTCTTCCTCTTCACTACTTTCACTTTCAACCTATGGAAATTTAGAATAAAAATGGCCTATTCTACCACAATTGAAACATTTAAGAATATATTTGTATTTATGTTTCTTGTATCCTTCCTTTTGCTTTCTTACAAAGTGTGCTTCTTCATCACTTGAAATTCCACTTGATATATATCCTTTGTTCTTCATCTTCATGGATGCTTTGAAAGTGTCTTCTCATTTTTATGGCTTCTCCTTCTCCATCCTCAATTTATACTCTATGAGAATCTCATGCAATTTGTCCATCTTCAAGGTGTCTAGATCCCTCATCTCCTCAATGGCTAAAAAATTTGCATCAAATCTCATGAGGAGAGATCCTAATATCTTTTACACAATTATTGCTTCCTCAACCTCCTCTCCAAGACCATAGATAGTGTTGACATTTTCATCCATGTGAAGTAGATAGGAAACAATATTTTCTTCATCCTTCATCTTTGAACTCTTGAATTCTCTTATTGGTTTGAAGCTTGGCCTTATTAACCTTTTCATCTCCTTCATATGTATTTTTTAGATTATCCCATATGTCCTTCATTGATTTATAATGTATAACCTTCACAAACTCCAATTTAGATAATCCACACAAAATTGATTTTTTTCCTTTTGTGTTGCTCTCTCTTTTGCTCTTTTTGGCTTGATTTTTTATTGGAGTTGTAGGAGTATAACCAACTTTGATGAATTCCTAGATACCATATCCCAAAGCATTCAAATAATTCTCCATCATTATGCTCCAAAAGGAATAATTTGATCCATCAAATAGTGGTGCCCTATTTGAGGAGAAACCAATTCCTTCGATCATGTGTGTTCCAATATCTACCTTCAAGAGGATAGGCTAACTCCAAAGGAACCCGCTTTGGTACCAATTTATGAAATACACACTTATACTAAGAGGGGGGTGAATCAATATAGACCAAAACTTTACTTTTCACAACTTAAATAATCATAGTAGTATTACTTCAAAACTTAATCATCCATATAAATACCATACATGCAAGATATATAAATTAATCACACACATAAGAGATACATGATTTAACATGGAAACCCTTGTGGGAGAAAATCACAACAAAATATTACTTGTATATATCTTCTTACAAAAATTTTAGGCATGACAACAATCCCCACCACTAAGCACTAACTCAACAAGAGACACCAATCACTTCCAATAATAGGATAAAACATCTTGATCTCCTCAAATAGGAGGGTCCAACCTCCACAAGAACACTATAATAATTTTATTTGCAACTTCTTAGATTTTCCCTCTCAACTACTATCAAAACTACCATGCATCCACTCATAAATCTACAATATAATCTTCAATATTTTTTCTCACAAAGACATCATGATCTTGCTCTTATTTTTCTTTCCTTCTCACAAAATTGTTGCTATAAATATTCTAACATATGTCTCATAAATCTACTCAAATATCTTTTTTTATTTCTGCTCTTCATATGAATAATATTCCTTGAATTGATTGCTTTTGAATCCTCTCACAACCTTTTATTTATCCATGCCTTCATGACTCTTCACTCAAGAGGGGTGATTCTCTAAAGTACGTCAGCCCAACATTATTTAATTTTTTTTTTGCTTTATTTTTAATGCAATGTGAGTGCACCACTCTATGGTTCATGTAATGCCCGCCGTGCAAACCCCAGAGAACACACACATTGCAAATATTTTTTTTTTTAAAACAATTAAATTAAATATGCAAATAACATTAAACCATAATCACATTGTACATTACATCACATTATTACACTTAGTTCTCTGGGGCACGCGAGGTTACATCACAAACATCTAAACGGGAGTAAAAGATAACAACACATCCATTAATTAAAGTACATCAATAACCGAGAGTGAAAGTATCACTACATTACATATTACAATCATGATGAATATCTTTAACAAAGTTACAAATGATCCTAACTATTACATCATCACTATAATATTACATTACAAGTGCTTGATATATGAATTACATCAAATCTCCCAAACATGTGGGATAATACAAATTACATTAACATCTGAATTACAAAGAAACATTGGTACAACTCCAACTACGGTAATGCTAAGAAGATAGAATGTTGATGGGGAACCCAATGGGTGTAGAGCACGTTCCACCCAACCATGTGAATTATAAATAACTCACCCCCCGTGCTCAAAGGTGACAAGGAAGAGAACCCGACCATGAATGCCAAACCGACTCATGAACAACAAAGTACAAAAAAACAAACTCAAGGTATACAATGAAATAACCATCACATTCACGAATCAAACATGACAAGATAAAGCAATGAAACTCATCACAATTAAACAAAGCATTATCAATTAAACAAGTAACTAAATAACAACCATAAATCAAATTCACAAGAATCAGAAACTACATAAAGATTACAATTCCAGAGGTGACAAGAAACAAGTACAAGGGTGTCTATTGGAGAGTGTCATCGCATAACTCTCATGGGATCTCCTGGCCCTTCCTCCAACTGAGGCATTGGCACCCATCTATGGATCTCCTGGCCCTTCCTCCTAACTAAGGCGCTAGCACCATAGGGTAGCTAATGCGGAGCCGATAACCTCTCATGGGGACAAGGTTACGACTTTTCCAACCACAGCCTTCTTAGTCTATCATTAGTCTATGATAGCCCTAATGCATAGACGAGGAATCGAGTGTTAATTATATTGTGTGTTTTACTACCCATCCCCCTAAATTCTATTGTTTAGGTTATCACTTGTTTAACTACTCTTACGTGGGTTATCCTGAGCCCTTCCTCATTTTGAGGTGCTGGCACCCACGAAGAGCCACTCTCCGTAAGACCCTTAACATAAATCAAAACTAGGCAAGGGTTGAACTAAAACAAATAAAGCATAATGCTCAAAACAACACATGTGAGGCATTAAACCTCTCGCGAACACATAACAAAAATTCCTAATAAACCGTTCAACCCTTCCAAGCATAAACCATTAAGTTTTCAACTCCAAAAGCATAACCAAGATGAGGATAACATACAAAATTAAACATGCCTCTAGAATAAAATTTCACAAATTAACAATAGGGTTCCCACATCAATTTAAAAGTCAAAATAATAAATCTAGCATGGAAAATTAAACCACAATCTCCAATCAGATCTAACTCGATACAAAATTTAACAATAATCTAGCAAAAATTAATATATTGTTTTCATAATAAAAATTCCATTTAATTTCACAATTATGCCATGCAAAAAAACATTATAATCTATAATATAATCTAAACATATATTTAAATATATATATATATATATATTTAATTATATATGTATATTAATTTATTTATTTATATATATATATATATATAATTATGTATATATATTATATATATATATATAAACAAAACGAAAATAAAATAAAGAATTAAAATAAAATAAAATATAAAAACAATTTAAAAAAACGTTACAAGACTGGCTATCGCGGAGCCCAGAAGGAGCCCGCACCGCCTATTGTGGTCTGGACGCAGTGCATGACTCTTATGCCACGGCGCTACAACAGGTTGGTGGGGGTACGGCACCATCCCTCCCCCAAACCTTTAATAAATAAATAAAAATTATATAATTTTTTTTTAAAATTTCATTCTTTATAAAAACACATCAGTCCATCCTTGACAGGCACGGATGCCGATGACAGTTCAACCTAAAATAAAAAATGAAAGAAAATACAGTTTCCCAATAACATTATAAAACATAAACTAACAGAATACATATTTAAAATTATATATACAATAAATAAATATATATATATATATTTAATTACACAGATTGATCCAGTATGAAAAAAACTGGTAAAGAAAGAATTAAGTAAAATAAATATATACAAATAGGAGGATATGAATTTCAAACACTTTTGATTTAAAGAAAAGAGAAACCAATTTTCTTTTCAAGTCATACATGGATAACTTGGACTTCTTCAACAATGAATATTGCTATCAAATGTTTTCAAGAAAAGGTTCTCTAAAACCTCACAGTTTCATTTCTCACAAAAGTCTTATTTATCTAATTCTCAAAATAATTTTCTTTTACAAACAAAAATTGATCCTAAAAGACATTTCTATTCTTTTTACAAATGCAAAAGAATCAAGAGGAGAGGATAGCACCTAGAGTCCTGCGCTCTCAAGAATCTGATGAAGCTTGCTTGATCCCGATGGCCTCCACGAAGAGCTTCTAGTTCCTACTTGAATCTGTCTCTCCAGAATTTTGTGCCCGAATTCGAATCCGATTCTTTGTTCAGAAGACTCTCCAAAATAACACCAACAAAAGATCAAAATCCCCTTCTAAAACTCTCCTCAAAATATAACAAACAAAAGAATGAAATATCTCTCCCCAAAACTTCAGAAGATTCAAAAATACATAAAAATTAACTTGTGCAACTTATGTCTCAATAATCCTCTATCTCTGAAAAACTCACCAAAAAATTCAATTAAATAAAAGATATTACTAATTTCTTCCAAAAGCTCACAGAAATCCAGAATAAAAGAAATTAATTCTTTAAAAGCAAGCTTTTCAGTCAGATCTCAATTCTAATTCGTTCTCACAACTTTTCCATTCTTTTATTTATTTATTTTTCTATTCTTCAATAATTTTTTTGTTTTAATTTTTGTTTTTACAACTTTACTTGCAAAGCACATTATCTAATTAATTTAAATAATTTATTCTAATAATTATCCTCAACAAGATAATTAATTAAAATAATAAATCAAAATTTAATATTTTAATTATCTTTTAATAAAACACATGACTTTTAAAACATTTAATATTTAAATACAATTAATTCTAACATTAAAATAAACAATCATTTCCATCATTTAAATAAAATAAATCATAACTTGTAAAATACCAACATTAATAAAATACGACAAAACACAAACACAAACTACAAATAATGACAACTACAAAAACGTACAATACCAATCAAACAAGATGATCTGACATCATGGGATGGGATGACTTCATTGTCACCTCTATTTCAACATTAAACTATTGGATTATTGGTGCTCGCCCTGTCCTTCCGAAGCAGGTGGAATCGAGACTTTGTATCTGTAATCCCTGCATACAAACGAGGTCGTGTACATGTGCATACATATATATATAATCAAATCATTGCATTGTGAGAAGGAATCGCAGTGTAGCAGGGCACTCACGAGCGAGTGATGCTACACTGCCCTTCATCACACCTATTCTAACAACATTATAATATAACTGATAAATTAACATTTCTAAACTAACAAATCATCTCATAACATAATTAATTAAATCACTCCATCATAACATAATTCTGAAAAATCAACTAACATAACCAACCATAATATCATATGAAATAATCATGTCCACTAATGGAATAACATCATCCTCAAATGTCTAACTAACCAAATCAAACAATAATAGTATCATTATAGTATCTGAGTATCAAATCAAAGCATAAAAAACTACTGAGTCCAACTAGCAAACAGGAGGGTTATTACAATTCATCCCAATTTTGAAAGCCCTCAAAAAAATTATTTAATTTTAATTGCATAACCCCAAGTTTGGGGTGAAACCAAGAGGGGGTCATCCAATTTTGATATTATTTTTATTTTATTTAACACCCCTTTAGCAAGATGCTAGACATGGGTCGACCTTTGATCTATCAATGACAACAATATTTTCAACAATCTCCCCCTTTGTCGTTGATGGAAACCCTATAAAGAGATATTCTTCAACAAGACCATACTTATCCCCCTAACTAAAATTCTCCCCATGATTGAGATGCTCCCTCTTACTCTACTTCTCCCCTTTGACATCAATTTCAAAGGTATCATGAGGCTAAAAGATAATGTTTAGTCTTTAATAGAAATAAAAGTTTCCATATTATTTAAAACTATTGTAACATCCGTTTAAATATTATTGGTAGTTCTCTATATATATTTTTAAAATAAGAATGAAAATCTAGATAAGAATGGAAATTGGAGATCTATCTTTTGTTCAATCCTACAATTTAATCATGGATCTGGAGGCTTTTCTATATGTAAAATTATGGAACATTATTTTAAGGGTAAAACATTGAATTACGGTGATTTAATTAGGTAAAAAATATTTTCAATAGGATACAATGACACACCCCCATTTAGAATACACTCATTTTTTATATATATATTGATAATGCAGATTACAAATATATTGTAGTGTAAAACTACAGAAAAGCTTGCAACAACTGAGAAGACAAACAGTAACAGCTGAAGAAAACAATAAGTTCCATGACAAGTGAGTTGCAAGCTATAGATAATTACAACATAGAGCAGCAGAAGAGAGTTGTACACTACAGCAACCATATTATTAACATACTATACAGCCCTTTAGATTATATTATTTAACAAAAAAAAAAGAATGACATATCATTTAATTTCCTGTAGTAATAGATACAATGAAGCAATACAATTATTGTATTCAGATACTAGAGTCATAGGCCTTATTAATGTGTGACCAAAAAAGATGCCATGTTTCTAGCCTTTACTCTTTCAGTACACAATTCAAAGATAATGAAAGTTTACTCACTTCTATTCACAATGTTTAATGTAGTGCCATATTTCCCCTCATGCTTTAAGGTGAAATGTGCAGCGATGGCATTTAAGAATTAATAGTGAAGTCATCCTAATTAAAATTTTCACTTCGTGTGTTGATTTCGTAGCCACTTCAAAGCTACATTCAAAAAGGAACCCTCATATCTATATTAACTTTATTGCAACCACAATAACTATTGCTGTAGATTTCAAATCAATACTATCGACCCTTTGGCCTCCAAAGTAACTCCAAATTGGTTTCCATTAAAGACTATGCAAGCAGAGTACTTATCACTGTTTATTTATTTATTTTTTGCATGGAAGACTTCCCAGAAGGTTGCAGTTTCCAAGGGATGACAAATCGTGACTACGAAGGGCAACCAACCTCACCTACAAGCTGGCGGTGGATTAAATGGTTAGAATTAATTTAAGTGGAGAAAGCAGCAATAGTCAAGGTGCAGCGAGTACAAACCATCAGCCAACCATCCATAAGTTTCCTATCTACTCTTTAGTTTATATTACTATTCCATGAAGTGACTTTTGTAATAATGATTCCTGTAGCTATTGCGAGTCTATGCTCCTAGGTGCATGAAATCTTGAGGTAAAGTACTTACCACGGTATGGCCTATGGTCTATGAGAAGACGTGAGATTCATGATAACATCACCATTTTGTAGAGGAGGTTGCGAACTACATAGACCAAGCAGTTCAGAACATTGAAGTTTTTCATTTTAGAAATACTCTTCTATTACAGTAGTCCTTGCGGTGAAAGTTAGCTATTGATAGATGTAAATCATATCGCTGCAGGGAGAGATTTAATGTGAGTACTTTGAGTAAGTCAGTAAAATTCGCCTTCACTACAGATTGAGGGGTACCTTTGATAGATTGATTGGCACGACAATCTTGAACTAGAAACTGCATGTTTAACCATATACATGGTGTTGTATGTACACAAGTGTTGATATGAAAGGATCGGTTTCCATAAATCCACAGAGGGGAACAGGTTAAGTGTTGTATCAATATCATGTTTTCTTTTGTTTTTGTTTTTTTGTTTTAAATTTGGATTGGTTGCTTAATGGGTCGGCGGCCTGATAACTCATTACAAACACTTACACCAAACAGCCATATAGTCATATGGGAGTCGCGCTTTTTTCATGCTACTATTTCTGTTACGCATTGTATATATGATCTTGTAAATAAATGTCTACACCGAAGAACTTATATCACCTATTTATAATGAAATCCTCAACAAGAGATTTCAAAACATGTAAAGACTACTTTACATAACCTTATCATATCACTACAATAGTAAGTTGAACCCTAGCGTAGATGTAAGCACAATCAAAGAAAGAATCAAAGCACACACAACTCCTTTTTATTAATTTAGCCCATGTCAAAAAAAACTAAGATGCAGGAAGCCTTCAAATGAATATACTTTCTAACTTTCTTCATTTATTATTAAGTGGAAATGATGTTTTCTATACAACAGAACAATTTGTGAATCCTTCAACAAGATTATTGGGAATTAAATATTCAGTACTATACATAACCCGAACATCTACCATGCACCTATACACACTCTTTTGCAATATACTGTATAATATGGTGACAAATATGAAACCCACACTTAACTTACAAGGTTACAACTAAAATTAAAGAGGTAAATTTTTTTCCATGCCAATGAATATTGATTTGTTTTTTTTCTTTTATATAGGGCTTGCTCTCCACCCTACCGTAATGGCGTCATGGAGCCTTATGGGCTCTAGCCATACCCCCTAGCAAGGAAATATTTTAGCTCCAAGATGATGAATGGAGTCTTTTCAAGTTCATACAAAGGAATCAGAATAACATAGTGCCAAATCTCATGCATTTAGGCTCTCTACTCTCTACTTTTAATCATGATCCTTACAACATGCCACTTTCTTACCACAAATGAACAAAGGGGAAATGGAAGTAGGGAAAACTTATCTCTTGATTTAGGTGTTGATCTTTAACTCCTTTATCCTTCATTCCTCTCCAACCAAGCCATCTTGATCGCTACCAACATGACTCCTCCTCTCATCTTCTCCTTCTTCCTACCATCTTCCCTAAATTTCTCGAACAGGAGAAGTGGGTAACACCCCAGTCATTCTTTTTCTTCAAAATATATAGAGTTTCAACTTGCAACTCTTGGATGGGGATGTGTGGAGTGTCCTTTCCTCCATAAATGAGGGTCCTTTCCTTATTAAAGAAGATACATGCACTTGGACAATCCCTCAATCTTTCCACCCCCCCTCCTCAAAACTCATCACTCTTCAATATGAGGATTTTCCAAGGGTCACATCATGTCCTTGGGGCCCTATTGCATGCCCACTTGACCCCTACCACTATGGTATAGACCCTAGGGGGTTTATTTTTGCATCCCAACCAAGGAAATTGACCAACAATCCTCTTTAAAGACCCACTCAAGGTTCTATCCGAGTTTCACATTTGGATAAGGGTTCCTAAACCTTAACCCCAACTTACATCTCACATGACACAATTAAATAACCTTTCAACCCAAAAGAATAAACATAGTAACTATATTTTCTCAGCTCTAAAATAAGGAAATCAAATACATAAGCATAAAAGGGTGTCTTTCAATTTGTTCTCATTGGTTCTCTATTCTCGTATTGGCACCCCTTTTCTTTCCTGCATATTACCAATGAAATCATAAGCAACAATCATATATCACATTAATTTGGTAACTAAAATAAGATTTAATTGTGCAACAATTTCATTAAAATTCCAATTCATATTCATAGTTTACAAGTGCCTAATACCTTCATGGCAATGATAATAAAACATTTCAAAATGAAATACAAGCATATTTTCATGAAATCACACTATGCATTGCCTAAAATATATCTAAGAATCTATAAGTATATAACAAAATTAAGATTGTATTATTCACATGCAAAGCGGGGTCTTACAGTTTCTCTTTAAGAAATCCAAATCCCTCCTTGCACAATCTTTACAATTATTTCATCATGAAAAAACTTATAACAAAATAAACAATAACCATAAAATAAATGTTGAAACCTTTTCATTTGCACTTACCTTTGAGGGAATTGTCTCTTGAAACCTTCATTGTTTCCTTTGTGAGAATGTTGGTTTCCTGAGTAATATTATTCTCTCTCTCTTCTTTGAACTATCACTATTTATGGAACCTTTGAGCATATTTTCATATCTTTTTGACTTTTCCTCATTTATCTTCTTCGGTAACTCTCTAGTCTTAGAGCTTGAGCCTTCTTTGATTGTCTTCTCTCTTTTTTCAAAACCAAGACCTATCTTAATAAAAGGAAATCTTTGGGAGTTTATAATATCTTCCAAAATTTTGGAGCTCTTTTTGAACTTCATGCTTAGATTTAGTCGATTATTCAGTTTTTCCAACTCCTTCCTTAAAGAAACAACTTCAAGATCCAACTTCTCCCACTCCAATTCCTTTTCCTTCAGCTGATCTCTTACAATTTCTTCAAGTCATTTTTCTTCCTCAATTTGAATTTTCCAATCCATGGTCATCCTTTCTGATTCTTTGAGCCTTTGAGATTATTTCACTTTAGATCCACTGTCCCTTTGAAGTTGTGACTTTAGTCTTGAATTCCTTTTATTGATCTTCTCAATCTTATTATTGGAAAATTGGAGTTCCTTCTCAATATCACCTTCTTCATCATCTTTAGTACATTCTTCTTTCAATATCTTTGAAGTTCATTTTTCCTTCATCATCCTTTACCTTCATCACCATAAAGAGTATCTCATTTATACCACTATCAAAGAAGCTTCCATTGATTTCTTCGAATGAGCTATTTGTCTCTTGACTGTAGAGACTCTTATTATTCCTTCGGAAGTTCTTTTCTTACTTCCCTCGCACACTCTTTTTCTTGTTAGAATGATATTTTCTTCCTTTTCTTTTTTAGTATTCTTCTTCCTCTTCACTAGTTTTACTTTTGGCCTATGGACATTTAGAAGAAAAATGACCTATTCTACCACAATTGAAATATTTAAGAGTAGACTTACCTTTATGTTTGTCAAATCCTTTCTTGTGCTTTCTTACAAATTTTGTTTCTTCATCACTTGAACTTTCACTCAATATATATCATTTTTTCTTCACCTCCATGGATTCTTTGAAAGTAGCTTTTTGTTTGATGGCTTCTCCTTATCCATCCTCATTTCATAATGCATGAGGATCGGGCCATACAATTCATCCATTGTCAAGGCATTTAAACCCTTCATCTCCTCAATGGTTGAAAAAATTTCATCAAATCTCATGAGGAGAGATCTTAATATCTTTTGCACAATCATTTCTTCCTCGGCCTTCTCTCCAAGACCGCAAATAATGTTGATAATTGCATCCACATGAAGTAGATAGGTAGTGATATTTTTTTGATCCTTCATCTTTAGAATCTCAAATTGTCTCATGTGGGTTTGAAGGTTTTCCTTCTTAACGTTTCCATCTCCTTCATACATATTTTTTAGCTTATTCTACATGTCCTTATCTAATTTGCAATGCATAACCTTCATAAACTCCAATTCGGGTAATCCATACATAATTGCATTTTTAGCTTTGGAGTTGTTCTCGCTTGCTCTCTTTTTCAACTTGATCCTTTATTGGAGTTGTAGGAGTATAACCAACTTTGAAAGATCACCAAATATCATATCCTAAAGCATTCAAATAAATATCCATCCTTATACTTTAAAAGGCATAACTTGATCCATCAAATAGTGGTGCCCTATTTAAGGAAAAACCATTTCCTTTGGCCATGTGTGTTTCCAAGATCTACCTTCAACAAATTAGGCTATCTCCAAAGGAACCTTCTCTGATACCAATTGATGAAACATTTATACTAAGAGGGGGGTGAATCAGTATAGATCAAAACTTTATTTTTCATAATTTAAATAATCATGGTAACATTACTTCAGAAATTAATCATCAATAGTAATACCATACATGCAATATATAGAAATTAAGCATGCACACATAAGAGACACAATTTTACATGGAAACCCTTATGAGAGAAAACCACGAAAAAATATTTTCTTGTATAGATCTTCTTGCAAAATTCATAGGCACTAACCCACTAGAGACTCCAATCCCCACCACTAAGCACTAACTCAGCAAGAGACACCAATCTCTTCTAATAATAGGTGACAACCTCTTGATCTCCTTAAATAGGAGTCTCCAATCTCCAAAAGAACACTATAACAATTTTATTTCCAGCTTCTTAGATCTTCTGTCTCAACTGCTCTCAAATCTGCCATAAGTCCACTCATTAATCTGCAATATAGTCTTCAATAATTATTCTCATAAAGATGCAATGATCTTTCTCTTATTTTTATTTTCTTCTTATAAAATTGCTTCTATAAATCTGCTCGTATATGTCTCATAAATCTACTCAAACACCTTTTTATTTTTTCTTTTCATATGAATAATATTCCTTGAATTAATTAATTTTGAATCCTCTCACAACCTTTTATTTGTGCATGCCTTCATGAATCTTCACCCAAGAGGGGTGACTCTCCAAAGGGGGTTAGCCCAACATTATTTAATAAATTTTTTATTTTTATTTTTTTAATTTCATCTACCAATGTGGGCGCACCACTCTAGGGGATCGTCCCACTTTGGAAGGCCTTCAAAAAAAAATATTTAATTTTAATTACATAACCCCAAGTTTGGGGCACAAGGGATCATCCCAATTTTGATATTATTTTTATTTGATTTAACACTCCTTTAGCAAGTTGTTAGACATGGGTCAGCCTTTGACATCAATGACAACAATATTTCCAACAAAAATGTAGTGTCAAAAATTGCATACCTTGTAATTTCACCTACTTTATTTTGTCCAATTTGGTGTATGTTCCCTTAACGTTTTTGTAGGCTCATTTTAGCCCTTGCATCAACCTTTCAAGGTGCTCAAGCCTTTATTTTCCCAAGATCACTTTTTTGGGTTACCTTTGTATTACGTTTGTGTTTTTCTAGTATCTTATAGTTTTTTGGTATAAATTGTATGTACACTTGCACTTCATGTGGATGTTTATGCATCATGCTAGCATCCCATGACAAGTTTTTTTTGTGGTCATTTTTGAGAAATTTTCCTCATCACATTCCTAAGTTTTTGGAAATGGGTCGAGATTATTCCAAAAAGGTTAGAATTCTCTCTCTTCACTCCTCTCTTTTTGAATCTAACTTTCAATTTTGGACACTATCCTACTCTCTTTGTGTTTTTCTAGTATCTTATAGTATTTTAGTATAAATTATGTGTACACTAGCACTTCATGTGGATGTCTATGCATCATGTTAGCATCCCATGATAAGTTTTGTTTGGCAGTCATTTCTGAGAAATTTTCCTCATCACCTTCTCAAATAAGTGGAAATGGCTCGAGATAATTCCAAAAAGCTCAAAATTCTCTTTCTCTTCACTCCTCTCATTTTGAATCCAAATTTTAATTTTAGACACTCTCTCTTACTCTCTCTCTCTCTCACTATCAAGATCTCACACAACACTCTCAATATTTTCACAACATTTTCTCTAGTTATCCTACTCTCTTTGGTTTTCTTAGGTCTCTCAAGTAATATTGCTCTTTTATTTATTATTATTGTAAGTGTTTCTTGTGCCTTTGAGCACCTTGGGATTATCACAGCCCTTCATTTTATTTTGTCATTATTCTTATTTCTAGATGCACTTGAAGTAAGAACACACACTATTGCTTTCGTCTCTCCATTTTGGATGTTGTGGAGGTAGAAATACCAAAGTAGGGATTTGACTGAGGAAATCCCCAGACATACCCAAATATTTTTTCCTTTTTTTTTTTGAGTAGTTTGAAAGCACTTGACCACATAGAGGTTTGCAAGTGATTTCTTGTTTCTAAATCCATTTTTATTGCTCATTTAAATCATTTAACGTCTTTTTTTATTTCTTGTTGCATACTATTTAATAGTGTTTTTTTTTTCAGGGTTTCGCAAGTAAGGCAAACAACTAAGTTGGGTTTTCACACTTTCTAGGTGTTTTACTATTCCCTATTTGTAAAGATGACAACACAATGCATGGATGTTTGTGTGAAATGCTAGCATCCTAGCCAATAACTTTTGGATTTCCATCCTAGGTTCCTTATTTCTATAATTTCTATTTTTGTTGATTAAAAGTTGTAATCTTTTCTATTTTAAGATATTTTTGTTAGTCTATTTCCTTTAACCATTTAATTAGTTTCTATTATCTTTTCATTTAAAAACCATATTTTTATAAAAGGATAATCAATACAATTTAGGGTAAGCTTAAACAGTTGATTCATCTCAATGTAATAAGTGGAGTTTATTCTCAAAGGAAGTTTATTCTCCTCTTGTAAGAGTCAATTTTTCTTCATTACACATACATATTTAATGTATATTTGTATGTATATATAAACATTATACATACATAAATGTACATTTAATATGTGTACATATATATAAACATTATACATACATTCATAAGCATGCATGTATATATATACATTTAAACACACATTATGTATACATGTGTTAAAAATGTCATGTTTGTGTGTTTAGAAACTATAGTGCACACCATGAACAAAGCCTAAACATCCAATAGTGAAGAAACCTTGACATATATATGTATGTTTGTATTTTTATATGTATATATGTACATTCATGAACATATGTGTGTGCATATATACATATGCATGTGTGTATAACTTATGCATTTATACACACAATCAATTAAAGTATAATTCAAAACCTTGTCTACATCAAATATAAAATTTCCCTTTATTATGTTCTAAACTTCTAGTATATACCTTACAAATATAAGATGTAGTGCCTTTTAAAAAAATAAATATGTATACATGCTCCACTGCATGAGGTTTCGAACTTGAGATAATCTCTTGTAGAAACAAATCCCACTAACTGGTAGTTTAATAAAGAGATATTAATTATTCATGTGTGTGTACATACCTACTTCCCACACACACATGCATATGTACGTGTATCTACACATATAAATATATATTTATATGTACATGTGTATGTACATAAATATAGACATGCATACATATTCATAAATAGATGTTTATATGTGTACACATAAACATGTACATGTGTGTATACACACACACACACCAAATTTATAAACCTACTAGATCTATTGCTACAAAAATTTAAATATATAGATTGAAAAAAGAGTTACAATCAAGTAAATATAAATTGTATTGACTATAGATCTTCACTACTCAATATATTTAGATTCAATACACACAAGTATACATATGTATGTGTGAATGTGTATGTGTGTATGTATGTATGTACATATCACATACACACAAGCAAAAAAATATTTACATCTAATTTAAACCTATTCTCTATTGTTACAATTTTATAAGATATATAGATTGGAAAGAGAGTTACAATCAAGTTTAAGCTTATTTTCTATTTAATTTATATATATTTTTGTCATTTGTGTTTAGATTGACTACTCACAAATATACACATGTATGTATACATCTATGTGTGTGTATATGTATGATATCACATACACACAAGCACAAAATTACTACATTTACATCTAATTTAAACCTACTCTCTATTTTTACAATTTTATAACATATATAGATTGGAAAGAGAGTTACAATCAAGTTTAAACTTATTTTGTATTTAATTTATATATATTTTTATCATTTGTGTTTAGATTCACTACTCAAAAATATACACATGTATGTGTTACCACATTTTTGGTTGCTCCATTTCAAAATGCGTCCACTCCCTTTAACAAAGTTAATCACATCGATTTGTCACATCTGAGCCTTGGTTTTCAAAGTTGTGTTGAGTCCCGACAAAGTTTTCACAACCTCTCTCTCACCCGATGGTCTAATGGGTTTTTCCTAAGTCATCTTTACATAGACCCTTGTTAAGTTTTTGAATAGTTGTCGAGTCCCGAAGTGTTTTTCATAACTTGGGAATACGCCAATGGGAGAAAGAAGATTGAACAAAATCATGTTTTTTTCAAAAAAAATCTTAGGTTTCCAAACCTTTGTCAGTTCCTGAAAAGGTTTGGGAAACCTAACTCATTTCCGTGGTGGGTGTTCTAAAAGTCCAAATGTTTCTACTAAGGGTTCTTTCCAAAATCCTTAACCAAAGGGAGCCCTAAAAGTATTTATGAAGCGGGTTGTGCATGGAATCAATAGGGTAGGTGATGAGTTCATTTATAGAACTAGAGCAAACTCCATTTGTATTTGGAACCCGAGTCTAATGTTTATGCATTTCAACTAATTACAAGTTATTATCTAAAAGTTTATTCACGTAAGGAAACAACAATACCGGACAAAAATGTGTTGTAGAGATGACATTTAAATGCATAATTATTGAGACATGTTACAACTATGAAAAATGAAGAATGGCATTGCATACAACATGAAAACATAGAATTGAAAGTACAAAATTATCAAATTACAAAAATCTAAGTCGAAATACAAAAATATTATATTATTTATATGTATATATTATATTACAAGCCAGAAATTGGAGCTTTCAGTACATAGGTTTCAAACACAGAGAGTGAACATAAGGATCTTGGTGCCCTCTATCACCTTTTGGAGGTGTTCTATTTGAGCAGGGGAGAAGAGGTTCTCATTGAATTCCACATAATGGGTGAAATTCTCCATTATGTTGCACTGCAATCCAACACAGAGTAAGGCAACCACTTGTCTGGTTGGCTCTTCCTCAAGGCGATGGCAATGTAGATTACATCCATCACCAGACTAGTGCGTGGATACTCTGGTAGGCTCCCCATGACGTCTTTGACACAAGGAAAATAGACTGGCCTTACTAGGCATTCAGCAACCCAAATTCCCCACTCAAACTTCCCAAAGGTGCAGATAATGTTATAAAGAAAATACTCCAGTAGTTCTGAGTTGTGCACACGCACTTGGGAGAGGAAGTGCTTGCCAATTATCTTCATGATTACTTCTTTTTCAACTTCATTGTGGGTGAGGAAGACCTCCCTTAGGTGGTATGTGACCAGCCTCCTTACGGCACTATATTATACTCCCTTAACAATGAGGAAGTCACTCTTATTCTCAGAAGCTATGTCATTCGTAATGCTCAACATGTCTGAAATTGTGATTATCATTGAAGAAAATGAAGGCACTATAACTAATTTATAGAAAAATGGGAGTAAGTGAGTGGAGTTTTCTTGAGAAGCAGTTAATGAATCAAGGACATTCAAGTTGCTTCAAATCTAATGAACTCAGCAAGTGATATGATGTAAATCTAGAAAAGTGTGTCTTGGCACTCAAGAAATCTCTTGTATTTAAATTTCCCACATGAATATGCTCCTAGTTGGCATGTCATCAATTGGAAGACTGAGAAGATACGGATTGTTCACAAGAGTTGAAGGACACGAGGCTCATCTATAAGGTTGGTGGTTCATTCCCCTATCCTAATCAATCAAAGAATGTGATGCAATCATAACCATTCATAAAAATGGTCATTAATGCATGTGTCTTAATCAAATAGAGATCACTAACCTCTCATGAAATGCCTATTTGCTAAGGTGGCGGTTACACTTCCCAAGAATCAGTTTTCAAGAAATGGTTGACCATTATGATTTGGAATTTTTAAATATACTAGAATCGGATATCAAGAGGGTCTAAATTTTGATCTCCCTTGCACTGTGATGCATGAGTGAGAATCAATTTGAATAAGGATCAAGTTTTGTAGTTTTGATTATTTTTTGAAGGTGTTTAATGTATGTGAGTAGTAAATTTGAATGAAGTACTTAGCATTTACGAATAATTCTATGAGTTTTGATAAGTGTTAGGATATTCCTTCTCTTTGTGGATGTGGTATTCATGGTGTTCCATTCATATATCTTCAGTGGATGTCAAGATTGCTTTGAATCAATTCAGCTAGCTATTAGTAATCTAATCTTTGAGTCATGATATTAGTTGCTTGCAAATCTATTTTCAATTCAGTTAATAGTTTAAAAGTTTCTTTCAATCGCATTTGTTCCATGGTTATGGGTTGGTGTTAGTCTACCTTTCCTACTTTTTGGTTAAAATCATACTCCCTTTTCCTTTTAAGTTAAAAAAATCCAAATTCATACCATACGAGGGAGTTGTACCTCCTAAAATTCAATGGAAGATCACCAATGTAATGGTTATCTCTCCAATTGTTGGTGATAGATTTAGTCTTTCTTTTGGGTAGAATGGAGTCAATTTGAGTTAAGAATTTAAAAGACAAATTTTTCAACCAACAATATGTATACATCTATATGTGTGTATATGTATGTATGTATGTATACACACACAAAAGTATTACATTTGCATCTAATAAACCTACTCTCTATTGTTTCAAACATAAAATATATAGATGATTTCAAGAGAGTTACAATCAAGTAAATATATTTTGTATTGAATATGGATGCAATACTCACCATGTTTAGATTCCTACTCATATGTACATGTGTTAGTACACACACACAAAATTGTTGCACTTACAACCAATATAAATCTGCTCTCTATTGTTACAAGTTCATCAAATAAATAGATTGGAAAGAGAGATACAATCAATTTTAAACATATTTTGTATTGAATATATATATGTGGGTGTGTGTGTGTGCTACTCAATATGTTTACAATCACTAATCACGTACACACACACATGTATGGATGCATCTATATGTGTTTATACACACACAAAATCATTACATTTGCATCCAATATAAACTTACTCTCTATTATTAAAAACATCAAATATTTAGATCAGTTCGAGTTACAATCAAGAAAATTCATTTTGTATTGAATATAGATGCACTACTCACTATGTTTAGATTCCTACTCATATATATACGTTTTTGTACACACACACACAATTGTTGTACTTACAGCCAATATGAATCTACTCTATTTTGTTACCATTTCATCAAATAAATAGATTGGAAAGAGAGATACAATCAAGTTTAAATATATATTTTGTATTGAATTTATATATATGTGTTACTCAATATGTTTACAATCACTAATCACATATCTATGCACATGTATGGATGCATCTATGTGTGTATGTGTGTGTACACACACAAAATAATTACATTTACTTTCAATGTAAACTTACTCTATTATTACAAATATCAAATATTTAGATCAATTCAAGAGAGTTACTATATATATATATATATATATATATATATACTCTATTGTTACAAACATCAAATATAGATTGGTTCAACAAAGTTACAATCAAATAAATGCATTTTGACTACTATATATATATATATATACTCTATTGTTACAAACATCAAATATAGATTGGTTCAACAAAGTTACAATCAAATAAATGCATTTTGACTACTACTACCCTAAGCTATAATACGTCTATACTAATTTTATATTGACTATGTTGCTATGCCTAATTTATATGCATGCATTTGTTTCAAACAATTTGTCCTTATAAGTTCCTGTTTCCCAAGGTGTCTTATTTAAGATGGTTGATAATTGCACCCATTTAGTTAGAGGTAGTTCAAGAAACTTGATCCTAGTAATGACCATCTCATCACATTAGATGGATTCATTAGAGTAAGATAACATATGTTTATGTTATGACTTTTTATATGATCTTTTCTAGGTTAATCTAGTTCTTGGTTTGTTAGGGAAACAATCTATCAAGACTAGGAATCCTTGAGGGTTATACCTTACTAATGGATGCGACAATTATGGTCAAAATATGTCATTGCAAACAAAAAGAATTTATGTGTCAATGAGATGAGCCTATAAGAGATTTTGGGATTCTCATGTTGAATTATGAATAATAAAGGTTGATGAGATCTAATCAAAGACATTGAAGCCCCTAGATGGAAGTGTTATAGTTTTGGCTTTCTAAATTGGGAACTTGGTTGGGTTTCCCTACTTACCATTAAGCATTTTTAACTATTGGGAATCACTGAACAAAACCTTGTTGGTATATGTGATAGTAATCAATATAACTCTATGAGCTTTGGCCTTAGAATGTGTATATTGGTCAATGGTGGTTTGTTACATTGTTGAATCTTAATTCCTTTTATGGTTTTTGTGGTGTACTGTTCATTCTATTGCATTCTCATGAGTAATGGTACATGGGTGGTTATGAAACTTTAGGGATCAATGAGGAGTATGGGAAGGTATAGGTTAGCTTTTAGACTTAATGAGGTATATTCTTCTAAGAAATAAGGGCATAATAAATTTGGCTATAATTTGGCAATGAAGGTATTATAGAAACCTACTAACTTGTATTTAATGATGGCATTGACTTAATCCATTATGATTTAAGGGTGTGAAAAAACTCTTGTATATGTGGATAGTTTTCTTGCTCTAATTATTGTACTTGGATCTATGTTGAATTTAGGACTAAATTCCTAGGATGGCCTTTTTTACTATTGGCAATTAATGGTAAGTATTACCAATATGGTATGGTATTTTGTTCTTATGTTTGTTTAGTGGATAACTAGGTGCTATGCCTTATGATAGGAATGTACCAAAAATGCCTCTACTCAGAAGTAGAATATTGTCTAATATTACTTCTATGGATTTAATTTTTCTATTGAATAATGTATTTCCAAATAATAATTGAATGACATAAATGGCCTTTGAGACTACTTTATGAGTTTGTACTTATGGATATATGTCTAGATAGAGGTCACTCATGGGGGTTCAACATGTTACATGCAAGTTGGATGTTGACTCCAAGACCTATAGGAACATTATATAGTTTAATGGATCCCTTTGTGGTAATGTAACCAAATTAACTAGCCTACTATTGTAAACCCTTTAGATAGTACATTGTAGATCAATGTTTGTGTACCCTCTAATATCATTATGTTGAACCGATATGAATACAATAGTTGACTTCTTTGCATCACACCTAAGATTGAGCAAAGGACTCTATGAGGGCATAGATAAAGGATAATTATTCTCATAATGTAACTTGTCCACTCATCTTGAGATGATCATTGAAATTGTGAAACATATGTCCCACTTATAGATAAGATTATTGTTGCTCCTACATGACAAGAGTCAGGGAGCATACTTTGTCAAAATAAGTTTTCAATCATATCATAGGGTCAGTTAGCTTTCACTAGTAGCATGTAGGTGATAGATGATAGAAGCTACCTAATTGTAGACAGTTTAAACAAGCTCTGCCAATAGGAAATAAACAATGGATTCCAAGATCTAGCCATCTCAAAAGTTTAGGATTGGCATTAGTGTATCAAAAGTGTAGAAGATGGGGATTCGCTACTCATGAGTTCTGTTCATTCAAAGAGCCTCATGGGGTGAACTGCCCTAAACTACCTCAAGGAACAACGTGGAAGTTCCAAAATTGAAAAAAGTAGGTCATAGAGATTTTCTGGACAAACTGATGAGCTCTCGGCCAAAAGATGGCAATGCAGAATATGGATGACAGCGCAGCATGCTGGCATCCCAGAGGCGTGTTGTCATCTCGTACAGACCAGAGAATGAGTTTATCACAAAAAATAGTTAAACGACTACTACTCTGATTATTGAGAATTTACATAATGCGATAAAGTAGTAGAATGCAATGGAACTAAAATAAAGTGAAATAGAAATGTAAGAGATAAGGAGAAGAAAAGGAAAGAAGATGCTTACAACAATCCAAGTAATGAAGCCCCCAGCTAGTAGATATCTTCAATACCTACAAGTGTAATATCTGGAGAAAGTGTTGGGGCTATATAGGGGTGTGCCT
Source organism: Sequoia sempervirens (assembly GCA_007258455.2). Lineage (NCBI taxonomy): Eukaryota > Viridiplantae > Streptophyta > Pinopsida > Cupressales > Cupressaceae > Sequoia > Sequoia sempervirens. The sequence continues at coordinate 121,795 of VDFB02326952.1, forward strand.
TAGTCAAACCCTCGTTTTGGTGTTCCCACCTCCATGGATAGCCAAGAAGATAGAGAGAAAGAATGGAATGAACAAAGCATGTGATGAAAGCAAAACCCGTTTAGGAGTAAAACTCGCACCACCAAGTATGAGTGATAAAAGCAATCCCAACTCAAGGAGAAGAACCTGTATCACAAAGTGGAGATGCAGTAGATAAGGGATATGAAATCCCAAGATGCTCACAAGAATGAAGTGAAGGAGATGAAGTTGCAAGAGCCAAAAGGGTGTTGTGAGAGCTTGAAAGGAGGTAAGAATGCTAGTGAAACAAGCTATATGGAGTTATGCAAGCAAGAGTGAGATGGTAGAATGAAGCTAAAAGGGAAAGAGTGGAGCTAGAAGAAGTTCAGAAGAATTAGAAGACCAAATGGATTGAAAAGACTTCTTTTAAGGAGGGAAAAGAAGCATCTCCAGCTGTTACAAGGCATCCCGAGCGGTTACCACCAACAAAAGGTGAGGACAAGTGGCAAGCATGCTCGGAGACAGTGGTTTGAGTGTTAAAACGTCACAGGATGCTAGCGCAGCACGCGACACGCTAGTGTCTGGACACGTCACGCTACAAAATGACAACAAGAAAAGCCCAAAGTTCGATGTAAATTTGATGTGAGAAGGGTAGCTATTGAAAAGGGGTGTTGGAGCATCCTGAGAGGGGAAAAGGGATGATGCAACCTTGGGATAAAATGACCCTACTCAAGATGCTAAGGGAGTGGACACTAAAGTAGATGCAAGAATGTATGTGAAATTGTGAAGGGTGCAATTTTACAACTATACATTTTTCCCCCACTTTAGCGGCATATGAATCTACATTAATATGCACCCTAAAGGAAATCTACTAAACATAAATAACACCATATGCCAAAAGGATACTATAGAGGAAGAAAACAACTCTTTGAACCACAGAAGCATGCCCCCAAGTTAAAGACCTACAAAATAGATGCATTAGACAAGAAAGATCTACACTAGACAGAAACATTAGAACATAAAAAGCTAAAGGATTTGAGTCAACAAAGTAAAGAGACCTTGATGAAAAAGGTTGTCTCAATACTATGCATCCTCCCCAAATTAAAAGATAGAAGAATTTTAAAATGAAGAGAGGAAGGGAAAATACTCAGGCTGAAGAAGATGTAGATCTTCGATCCAGTATATGCAATTTGAGAAGAGAATTTAAGAATGTAAGCGCCTTACAAGCCTGCACACCTACAAGAAAGGTGTCCTCCAAGATCTCTCACATGGATACCCGAAAAAGCACCTCACAGACCCACAAACCTGCAAGGAAGGTGTCCTCCAAGATCTTTCACATGGAGGATACCTAGAAAAGTGTCTTATAGGCTCGTAGACTTGCAAGGAAGCATCCCCCAAGATCTCTCACATGGAGGAAGCCAGGAAAGCACCCTATAGACTCGCAAACCTGCAGGGAAGGTGACCTTCAAGATCTCTCACATGAAGGAAACCCAAGAAAGTGCCCTACAGACCCGTAAGCCTACAGGGGAGCCACCCTCAAGATCTTTAACATGGAGGGAGCTCAAAGGAAGTGCCCTACAAGCCCGCAGAATTGCAAGGAGGTATCCCCCAAGATCTCTCACATGGAGGAAACCTAGGAAAGAAAACTCTATAGAGTCAACAAGAGGCCACATAGGCA
>VDFB02326953.1:0-20928 GCA_007258455.2 Sequoia sempervirens
CAAGATTTGTTTCTATTTTTCTATTTATCCCACATTGCTTCTGAATTTGCCTTCAATTCCACTTTTGCCTATAAAATGAGCCCTCTCATTCTCATATCAAAAAAATCATGAATTTTTACATTAGACTTATGCTACAAATTTTCTTGAATTTTATCATTTGAGATTACACATTAGTTTGATTTTATAAACATCTTAGTTTTAGAGCATATAGTTTAATATTACATTTTAGCTTAATCTTCATAGTAAATTAATTTGCAAAATAATTCATTTATGGCATTGCATGTAGATTAAGTTTCATTTCAATAAGTGGTTTTGTTTATTGCATTTGCAGTCATTTTAGATTAGTTTTCATTGTTGCATTGCAAGGCGATTCATGGAGATTGGCATTCTTGGCATATCTTTGAATCTCGTTAAGAAATTTGTATTCTTGAGGGTAGGGGTAACTGGGTCAATCTGAGGGCCACAATATCAATCCCTGCTCTTCTCGGATAGAGAGTTGTGAATTGATTTGCAAGGACTCATTATTGAGTATCCTTGCATGCAAGGATTCACAGAAGTATAACATATTTTCAGTTATACAACTAGTTACCCATGCATTTTGATGAGATGGAGCACTTACCATATGGACACTCTTGCATTCCTATTTCTGGAGGCAACCTTCCATTTTTCACTTGATCAGTTCTTTAGACTATTAGTACTTGTGCCATCTGTATCTTTGAGTTCTTGATGTATGCCTTGGTTTTCCATCGGATTCGAGTAGTGTCGTTGGGGGCACTCATATATATTCTTGTCTTCTTGATCCTGATCATCATATGTTGCAGGGGAGGTTCTTCTTTCAACATTTCAACAGTCATTCTACGACAATGTTTGCAGCTTCTTCATGATTTAGTGGTGTTTTCCATGTTCATCCTTTGTTCCTATCTTTTGGGACAATTTCTTCTTGGTTGGAGGCTTCTTCATCCTTCACTCTTGTTTGGAGGCTTCTTTAGTTCTTCAATTGTTCCTATTATTTTTGGTGCATTCTTGTTTGGAGGCTTCTTAGTCCTTCACATGTATTTCTCTCTTTTGGAGAGAAGTTTTTCCCACGAGGCTTTCTCCTTTTCTCCTGTTGTGAGAGATCTTTTACATTTGTACATAGGTGCCTCATCAGGCCTAGATGTTGGGACCCATCTTTTCTTTCATGCATATGTCCTTAGTCTTTTAGCTTCTCCCTAAGTTCATCTTAAGGGGGGGTGTTAGAGTAATAGGTTGTTTACTTGATTAATTTAATCAAATTGATTAATTAATTAAGTCACCTTTACTTTATTTCACTTAAGCTAAACTTAGGCCCTTTAATAATTAATTAAAAATTAATTATTCATCATAGGGTTTTCACTTTAAGGTTTCAATCTCCTTTCTTAAGGATTGATCTCTTTGTAATTATTAAATTCTAGTTAATGCATTTTTGCTTCATGTTTGCATAGCACCATTCTTGTGTCTCTTGATCTCCTTTGGAGACAGGTTATTTGCTTGCAGGTGTTCATTGGGTTCTGTGAGGTTGGTTTTACAACTTCTACACCTAATAACTTTGAAATACCCAAATTTGACAAGTATAAAGGAAAAGGGGATCCAATTGAACACATAAGGGAATTTTTCATAGCTTTCATGGATGTAGCCAACAATGACATATACCTAATGAGGCTTTTCCCAAGAAGTATTGGTGGACAAGCTATAGAAAGGTTTTCTCATTTACCTCCTAGAATCAAAACGTTCAATGAACTAACAAAAAAATTTGGTAATCACTTCTCATACAACATAAAATAAGACATTTTTGTAACCGACTTGTACAAAGTAAAACAAAACCAAGGTGAGTCCTTTTCTTATTTCTTGTAATGGTGGCGACATAAAGCAAGAAAATGCAAATGGCCCATCCCTGAAAAACAACTTGTTGACATCTTCATTGGAAATCTAAACATGAACTTTGGATTTAAATTGACCATGCTATGTCCTAACACATTTGATGACATCATCGATAATGTAGTGGGTGTTATTCATGAGTCCAACCATGATATTGCAATTGTTACTATAGTTGGTAAAAATATTGAGTGTGGTATTACTACATGATGAGGGAAAGTTACAATCCAAGCAACCCCACCACAATCCAAAGTTTTATCTAAACCTCCACAAGTTGAGTATAATCTTATCAACCATCTGAAAAGACTCTCACACAGATCTCCATTCTTGAGCTTCTCGAGATATCCCCAACTCATAAAGAAGTTTTGGATAAAGCTCTCTTAGATTCCTATATGCCTACTAGAATTAACATTGAACAATTTCAAGCCATGGTAGGACACATTGCTTCTACCCATCATCTTGTATTCTCCAAAAGAGATCTTCTTTTTCATACATATCATAATCTTTATATCTAGAATTTTTCATCCATAAAAATAAAATCAAGAGAAGATTGATAGATGGTGGCACAAGATTATATTGATAGATGGTGGCACGAGATTAAAAATTTATACCTTAAAACTTATAAAATAGATAGGATATTATGATGAGGTTATTGTAAATAAGAAGGGTATAACCATCAAGGATTATGATGATAATGAGTGAGATTCAGAAGGTACCATCAAACTTCTTGTCCAATTGGGACCAGTAATAGTTGAAATAACCTTTCAAGTCTTGGAACTTGAGCTGCCATATAACCTTCTTTTGGGATGCCCTTGGATTCATGTAATTCAATTTTTCACTTCAACCTATCACCAATACTTGAAATTTCCTTATAATAATAAAGAGATTACCATTCATGGTGATTCAAAACCCTTCCACTATTGTAAGAACTTACAAGAGAAATACCAAAAGATATTCCAAGTTCCTAGCAATGAAATATCCTCACGCTCATTTTCCTATGTCGATCCATCATCCTTAGCCTCATCATCTACCTCAAATCCACCTAAACCCAAGCTCAAGGTCTGAATACTGGACAATGGTTGCAAAGACCATCTCAAACAATTGTTTTGTTTTCGAAAACTTTTGTTATCTCCAAGAAATATGGAAATCCATAATAAATTCATAAATCTCAAACCACAATCAAGTTCAAACCTATGGTCTTCTCTAAATGGGGTGAATTGAACACAGAATTCATAGATGAAGAAGATATCTTTACTTGGCTATACAAGGAAGAAGAAGAAGAAGAAGAAGAGTCACAACCTATCCCTTTTGATCATAGCAACAAAGGTTTTCATCTTATCAAAAACATGGGATTTAAAGGAAAAGGTGGCATTGGAATAAATAAGAAAGGTATAAGGGAACCCATTATCTTGGAAAAGAGAAAGAAATATAAAGGACTAGGGTATGGTCTGTTGGACAATGATACTCCAAACATTGGAAATACATCTTGTGAGGAAGGTTCATCCTCTCCTGTGGTTAAGACATCTAATGACGATTTCATCAAAGACTCTTTCATGTACATCATTGACCTATTTGAGAATACTTTCATAAACACCAATACGACCCTTTCATTGGACCAACCATCCCAAAAATATGAACTTCAACTCATCTCTCCTCAATTAATTGATTGGGACCAACAACAAGCACCAATTTTAGACATATTCCAAAATGACGAAGCTATTGTTGAGTTTTTGGGACTAAGAGATGGAATTCCCTTTGGAGATCATAAGATAGGCTTTGACATAGAACTTGGTGAAGGAGTATACTTTTGGAAAAAGATTTGGGTCCTTTAGTCACAAAAGTAAAAATATAAAAATAAGAAAGAGACACCCTAGTGAAAGCCACAAAGTGGCACTATCAGATTGTGAAAAAGTAAAAATAAAGTATGTATCTAATAGTGAAAACCTCTTTGAGGTGCCAAAGATGAAGGATTCAATCTCCCAAGTATTGCTAAACACCAAGAGAAATCTGCAGTGTTATTATAAGACTTTGAGAAAATAAATGTTGGAACATTTGATTCACCTAAGATCACCTACTATGTAGCTTCTTTGGATCTTGAAAAGAAAAAGAAATTTACATCATTCTTGGAAGAACGTATGATCAACTTTGCTTTTTCCTACGCCAACATTTCTGGATTAGACACATATTTGGTAGTGCATCATCTAACAGTCTTTCCTAGAACAAAAACTTTAAAATAAAAGCTTCACAAAATGCATCCACAAATTGCACTTTTGGTCAAGGTTGAACTACAAAAACTCTTGGATGTTGGATTCATTAGGATGATTGAATATCTTGAGTGGGCATTGAATCTTGTACCAGTTTTTATACCCACTAGGGGCATAAGGATCTACACATATTTTAGGGATCTAAACAAGGCTTGTCTAAAGGACAATTTTCCCTTACCAAACATATACAACATAGAGGATCTAACAGCAGGTCATGAGATGATTTCCCTCATGGATGGTTTTTTGGGATACAATCAAATTAAAATAGCTCAATAAGACCAACACAAGACAACTTTCACTTGTCTACGAGGAACCTATTGTTGGATTGTCATGCCATTTGGGCTTAAAAATGTTGTATCTACCTACTAGAGAGCAATGACCACTATATTTCATGGAAATTTTCATGTTGCCTTGGAGGATTATGGATATGATCTTCTAGAAAAATCTAGAACAAGACAAAGTCACTTGGATGTCCTAGAATGCATATTTGATAGTTTGGAATAGTATAAAGTACACCTCAACCTAAAGAAATATGTTTTCGGTGTCACATCCAGGAAACTACAAGGATATATTATATCCCAAAGAGGTATAGAAAATGATCTTTCTAAGGTTAAGGCCATCATGGAAATGCCTCCACCAAAGACTTTGAAACAATTGCGTAGTCTCCAAGAAAAACTCCAGTCAATCCAAAGATTCATAACTCAATTAGCTAATAAATACCATACATTTACACATTTTCTTCATAAATATGTTACCCTTAAATGGGATGAGTAGTGATGAAAATATTTTCAAAAAAATAAGGACTATTTGGCATCACCTCCTATTTTGATGCCTCCTCTACTAGACAAACTGATGATCCTTTACATATCAGCTACTTCAATAGCTTTAAGCACTCTATTAGCACATGATGAGACTAGTAAAGAAAGAACAATATATTACATCAGTCGTACACAAGCAGGCTATGGATTAAATTACACGCCAATTGAGGAAGATTATTTAGTTGTTATATTTACATCACAAAATCTAAGACATTACATTCTTAACTAATAAATCATGCTCATCTCCAGAGTAGACTTGCTGAAATATCTCTTATCAAAAGCAACCCTAATGGGTTGAATGGTGAAATGGGTCATGATCCTCACTGAATTTGATATAGATTATGTAGATGAAAAAGAAATAAAAGGAAAAGTGATAGCAGATCAGTTGGTCAAAGCACCTATTGATTATCACCACCCTTTGGTATCAAAATTCCTAGATGAGGGAATCCTTGTAGCAACACGAAAAAGCTGATGAAAATTATACTTTGATGGATCTCACACTCAACATGGATCAGGATTTGGAATTCTCTTTGTTACACCACAAGGAGATTGCATACCTAAATCATACAGGATATACTTTCCTTGTACCAACAACATAGCAGAGTACAAAGCATTGATCATAGGATTAAGAATGACAAATCAAGGAATTACAAGTCTATGGGGACTCACAACTAGTAATCAAACAATTCAATGATGAATACCTAACCAAGGATGAAAAATTGCTTCCTTATAAAAGGATGGTAGATAGATTCAAGCAGTATTTCTTAATCATCCTCTTTAAACAAATACCAAGAATCAATAACAAAGTTGTTGATGCCATGGGTACTATTGGGTCTCTTTTTGACATGCCGCAAAATAGTTATAAATGTGAGTTTCTTGTGGAGAAATTACTTATACCCACATCGATGTCCTAGAATTTGAACTCATATGCAAATTTTTTGGTCTTGACTTTCTCTAGTACCAAGATATCTATGCTTATATCCAACATGGAACCATACCTCCTAACATCACTAGAAACCAAAAGAAAACTTTTATATGATGATCTTCTTGTTTCACTATCCTCGACGATACATTATATGGACGAAGTCTCGATGGAACATTTCTTAGATGTCTTAACCTTGAAGAGGAATTGGCTACCTTGTAGGATGTACATGAAGGTGTTTGTGGATTGCATTCTAGTAGGCCTAACCTAGTTAAGAAGCTACTAGGGACTGGATACTACTAGCCTATAGTGGAATAGGAAGCTAATCAATTTTCTAAGAAGTGCCTTCAATTTTAGTAGCATAGTGATCTTATTCATGCCTCAACAGAAGAGTTACATCTGATAACTACATCATGACCCTTCTCACGATAAGGGCTCGACCTCATAGGAAAGATATCCCCCATATCATCCAACAGGATTAAATTCATCATAACCACCACTGAGTTCTTCACAAAGTGGATAGAATTTGTACCCTTAACCTACATCACAAACAAACAAATAGCTAAGTTCATCCTGAATTATTTGATTTATTGCTATGGCATTACCCCAAATCATAGTCACTAATAATGGAACACCTTTCAAAAACCAAGATGTCTGAGACTTGTCTGAAGTTCCATATCCAATATAACTTTTCCACTGCTTACTACCCCCAAGGAAACAGTTGGGCATAAGCATCTAATAAAATCATCCTCAAAATAATCAAAAAGATAGTTATGACGTTGTTTATGACTGGCACCTCCAACTAAATCTAGACTTGTGGGCCTATTGGACAAGCATCTGAACACCCACTAGCGCTACACCAGTCTCTCTAGTATATGAAACTGAAGCCATCTTGCCTATTGAGGTCAAAATTCCTTCCTTGAGGGTATCCTTGCAAAATCTTGTTGAAAATGAAGAATATCTAGTATTCAAACTACAAGAGCTTGAATTGTTATATTAAAGACATTTGAGCACTCTCAACCACCTTCAAGCATATCAGAACCATCTAAGATGTAGTTAGAACAATAAAATCAAGAATAAGGTATTCCAGGCAGGTGACCTAGTCTTGAAGGAAAATCAAAATATTCAACTCAATCAAGAAGGTAAAGGAAAATTTTAATCGAATTAGTTGGGACCGTTTGTGATCATTGCAAGCTACAGATTAGGGGCTTATCAGTTGGCTACCCCTAAAGGACAACCTTTATCAAAACCCATCAACAACAACCATCTGAAGAATTGATACCAGTGAGGTGTTTCCAGTGAGCCATAGAATTTGATACCAATGAGGTTTTTCTAGTGAGGCATATAATTTGATACTGGTGAGGTGTTGCCATTGAGACATAGAATGTAACCAGTGAGGTTTTTGTCCAATCAGGCTTAATGAAATTTATTTTCAAAGTGGTTTTTCACCCTTTTAGGGTTTTCCACTCATAATGCTTGTTTTATGTCTCCTCTTGGTGGTTTGTCATATTGTGTTTGATAGGTCATCTTTGTTCAAGTATCATGTTCTGATTTACATATCATTGTGACTCACTCAACATTCAATACCTATAATGTTTGAAGTGTTTTCAATGGATCTCTTTGCATAATACAAGTGAGTTAATTATTAAAATTTGGTTCCTCATTAGACCACTGATTCACCCCCCCCCCTCTCAGTGGTAATGTACTCCAACAAGTGGTATCAGATCCTTAGGTTCCTTGCACAAGTTTAATCAACTTAGGAGATCCTGGTAGTGGGAGTACTTATCATGGCTAACCAAGAAGGTTATTCTACTTCCAAAGCACCACTATTTGATGGTTTTTGTTTTGCTTTTTGGAAATTTAGAATGGAGTCCTACTTATCTTCTCTAGGTTATGATGTTTGGGAAGCAGTAGAGAATGAATACACTACTACTAAGGAACCTTCCACTGTTGATGAGAAAAAGGCCCATGGGTGTAATTCCTAGGCTAAAAATGTCATTTGTTGTGGATTGACTAATGATATACTTGTCAAGATTATGGATTGTAAATCTAAAAAGGCTATTTGGAATAAGTTATCTAGTATCTATCAGGGTGATGAAAAGGTCAAAGAAGCCAAGTTACAAACCTTTAGAGACAAATTTGAAGGAATAAGAATGAATGAAGAAGAAAAGGTTGTTGATTACCTTCTAAGAGTTCAAGAGACAGTCAATGCTATCTGTGGCCTTGGTGAGTCCTTGGAAGAAAAATTAGTTGTCAAGAAGGTACTAAGATTACTAACATCTAAGTATGATTCCAAGGTATTTGTTGTAGAAGAGAGGGATATAAATAAACTTACCTTAGATGAGCTTCATGGCACATTTACTGCTTATGAGATGAGAATTTGTAATGATGACTCCACAAGTAAAGAGGATACCTTTAAATCTGTCAAAAAGGAAAAAGAGATAAATTCTAATTAAGAGGATCTAAATGACAAAGAATCCACCTCTATAAGCAGATTGAAAAAAGGGTCAAGAAAGTATAAGTGTAAGCTTCCATTCAAGTTTTTCAGTTGTGGTAAGATAGGACATTATGTTGCTTAATTTCCCTACAAAAATCTTGAAAGTGATGAAGAGGAAAGTAGGAGACAAGGAAAGAAGAAACAATATAATCTTAAAAGGAAAAACTCTTTCAAAAAGAAGAAAAGTCTATTCATTAAGGATGTTGATGTAACAAATAGTTGTTCTAAAGGTTCTATTGAAGAAGAAGAGGAAACTTTGTTTATGACTATTGTTAGTTTAAGTGAAAATCAGAAAGAAAAGAGTGAAGATCAATCTGATAATAATGAAGAAGAGGTTGATTTTGAGGGAGAATTGAGATGTGCTCTTGGTGAAATAAAAAGACTCAAAAAGGAGGCAGTAGTGCAAATAAATTAGACCCAAAAGGATACTAAAAATCTGATTAATAAGGTTAATGAGTCTAGAAAATTAGTTGCAGATCTAAAGCTTCAACTTGAAGAGAACAAGAGGGTTGTAGAAGTCACCAAAATGGAGTTAGACACCAAAGAAAAGGAGTGTTATACTTTAGAGGAAGAAGTTATAGCCTTGAGGAAAAGGCATATGTGTGATAGTAGTGACAAGTTAGCAGATCTCTTGGGTAAACAAAAAGGCCACAAGGATAAGACTAGTCTAGGGTTTGCAGAAGGCCAATGTCCACATTCCAATGATCGTCAACATGTTGATGGCTTTATCAATGTCACAAATAAAAGGCTCATGAAACCTTAAAATACCAAAAGGAATATTCCTTTCAGGTATAATCTACATTTCTTTGGTTATTGTTTTTATTGTAACCAATATGGGCATAAGGCTAGTGAATGTAGGATTGTATCTAGAAGGAGATCAAGTTTTGTAAGTAGAAATCCTTTTGAGTTCTTGAATAAGTTGAGATGCTTTAACTGTGGCAATTTTGGACATATAGCTAAGTTTTGTAAACCTATCTTGGAAATGCAACAAAAGAGAAATAGTGTTCATTCTGAGGTGACATCTCCTAATACTGATAAGATACAATTAGTTTGGAGACTAAATATGATTGAAAAAAAGGTTGAAGCTATGCTTGTTCAAACTACCCTACATGTCAAGAAGAAAGAACTATGGGTTATAGATAGTGGGTGCTCTCATCACATGACTAGGGATAAGAGCAATTTCATCAAATTTGAAGATTATACAGGTGGATCAATCAAGTTAGGAAATGATTTTTGTATTCAAATCAAAGGAAAAGGTACTATATCCCTAGATGATGATACACCACTGCATGATGTATACTATGTAGAAGGCCTAAAACATAACCTACTGAGTGTAAGTCAAATTTGTGACAATGGATTTGATGTTCTATTTAATGCTCAAGGTTGTGAAATAAGAAAAAAACCAGGAAAAATAGTTGCAGCAAGGTTAAGGAAAAGAGGAAATATTTATAATCTTCAAGAGACTGTAAACAAAGATAAAGATGGACATGTTTTCTTTATGGTCCAAGTTGAAGAAAGTTGGTTATGGCATAAGAGGCTTGGACATATAAAATTTGACAATCTTGTCAAGGTCGGCAAAAATCAGAATGTGAGAAATATGCCACTAATGTCTAAGCCAATCAACAACACTTGCAAGGAATGCCAACTAGGTAAGCAAACAAAAATTAGTTTTAAGTCCAAATAGTATTCTTCTATTAGACCTTTACAACTTGTTCATACTGATTTATGTGGTCTTACAAGGACAAAGTAATTAAATGGTAAAAGATACTTTATTCTTTTCATTGATGATTATTCTAGGATGACTTGGGTGAATTTTTGAAGCATAAATCAAAAGAATTTGATAGATTAAGGATATTTAGAAAGATGGTTGAAAGATAATCAGATTTGAAGATCAAATGCCTAAGATCAGATAAGGGTGGAGATTACACTTCAAAATAATTTGAGGACTACTATGAAAGTCATGGTATTAAAAGGAAATATTCAGCCTCTACAACACCACAACAAATGGAGTAGATGAAAGAAAGAATAGAACAGTCAAGGAGATGGCAAGAACAATGCTTATACTCTAAATAGAGTGCAATTAAGGGTAAAAACTAAACATACTCCATATGAATTGTGGTATGGTTAGTTAGTAAATGTTGGTTATTTCAAAGTTTTTGGTAGTAAATGCTTTATCAAGAGAGATGACGAAAATTTGGGCAGTTTTGAGTCTAGATGTGATGAAGGTATTTTCTTAGGCTATTCTACACATAGCAAAGCCTATAAGTGTTTTAATAAAAGACTCAAAAGAGTAGTTGAAAGTATTAATGTTAAATTTGATGAAAGGTTGTAGCCTTGTGAACAAAAGATAGAAGATAATGAAGAAGAAGATCATGCATTAGAAGAAGAGGTGGAAGTTCAAGTGGAAGAAGGTACTCCTGAAAAGCCTATGGAGTTAATAGCTAAAAATCCTTCAAAAACTATACAAAGAGATCATCCTCAAGAGCTAATCATTGGGGACAAAAATACTAGTGTGCAAACAAAAAGAAATCTTTCCAACACAAGTGATCAAGTACATGTATGCTTGATCTTAGAAATAGAACCCAAAACCTACATAGAAGCCAACAAATATGAGTTTTGGGTTAAAGCCATGGAGGAAGAATTAGGTCAGATTGAAAAGAACAAGGAACTTGTTCTTAGACCCAAAGACAAGAATGTTATTGGGGAAAAATGGGTCTTTAAAAATAAACTTGATGACAAAGGAAATGTTGTTCTAGGAACAAGGCAAGGCTTGTTTGAAAATGGTATTCTCAAGTTGAAGGTATTGATTTTGATGAGACATTTGCACCTGTGGCTAGGCTTGAAGCCATAAGGATGTTCTTAGCTTTCTTTGTTTACAAAAACTTTAAGGTATACCAAATGGATGTAAAATCAACGTTTCTCAATGTATATCTTGAAGAAGAGGTATGTATGGAACAACCTGAAGGATTTTAGTGTAGAGATTATGTTTATAGAATGAAAAAGGAATTGTATGGGTTGAAACAAACACCTAGAGCATGGTATTCTAGGTTAGAAAAGCATCTACAAGATCAAGGATTCACAAAAGGTGGAGTGGATAACAAATTATAATTCATGTCTAAAGGTGAAAACATTCTTGTGGTTATTGTTTATGTGGATGATATCATTTTTGGGAGCAATGATGACAATATGAGCCAAAATTTTCCTAACATTATGAAATCTGAATTTGAAATGTTCATGCTTGGAGAGTTGTCTTTAGGGAAAACTTTAGTGGTGAATCTTCACCAATTGGCGAATTTTAGATATCATCCAAGTTAAAATTGGTGAATTAATCGCACCCAACAGGGTGGCCAAATCACCTAGATTTTACAAATTATTGGTCCAATGCATGTTCGTTCGCCATCGATTTTTTTATGAGGCATATTTAAGTAATAAATTTTCCATAAAAAACTACGCATTTCAAATGGACCGATTAATATTTTTTCCTGGAATCCCGAAAGCATGTAATAAAACACCTACATATTTTCCAATACTATTAAAACAACATTGTGTATTAGGACCCATTTTGCCAATTAAAATTTGTAAATAGTTGCTTGTGAGGACCTATTTCACCAATTAAAATTTACAAATAGTTTCTTATGCGGACCCATTTCGCCAATAACATTAAAAAATAATTACATTTGAGGACACATTTTGCCAATTGTTGTGACACCTCCATACTAATCGTAGGGCCATAACCGCCTTGAAAATTATAGCGTATCATTGTATAATCATGTGGGATTCACCAAATTTTTAATATACCATTTAAAAATCCTGCAAAATTTGCCAAATATGGATTGATATAGATACAATCAAAACTATCATTTATTCTAAGTACACATTTTTTTTAGTTCTAAAATTGTGAGCTCTCGATTCAAAAGTTGGACTTGGAACCTTGAAGTTGATTGTAGGCAAGTTACAAACTTACAACATAGGCATTCCTGCATTAACAAAACTTAAAGGTGAGTGATCATTTCTTCATAGTGTTATAAGATTTCTTTATCTCTTTTTCATTTTTGCTTTAATATTAAAGATGATATTGAGTAGGGGATGGGATCTATTTTATCTGCCCTTCTTGAACAAGAAGAAATTGTATCCAACTTTTATTCGAAGTGAGAGATCAATATTTCAAGCAACAAGTGTAATAAGGGTAAGACTCCTCAAAGTGGTGAAGGGACTAGGAGGCCATCAAAAATCCCAAAAAGTAGAGTTACCATACAATCTTACTTTGGAATTGGAAATTATTTTGATCCATCAGATCAAGATGAAGCTACATCATCAACTCTTCCAACAAATATTAATGAAGAAGGCATTCACAATACCTCACTGCCATTGAAAGATCAAGGTGATATTGTCATTGAGTTAAATGAGTCAAATGAGAATGGAAATATTGCAGAAGATGTTCCAAGGGATACCTTGGTTAGCCATAATGAGATAATTGACTTGGATGATGTTGGTAGCAAGAAAAGAAAAGGAAAATCAAAAGTGGGGCGCGAGTGGGAAATGATAAGGAATTTTCAGCTTGATTGGGTGTCAAAGTACCCATTCATTGTACCAGTGGAGAAAGAAAACAAAGATGAACCTCAAACAGAATGCAAGTGTATGATTTGTAGTTGGAAATGTAAAAGAGATAAGAAGTTGCAGCTAAAGCTTGACACTATAGAAAAACAAATTGATAAAGTTTATGAAAAACAAATCATAGATGGAAAGGAATAATCGGTAGTACGATGGAAATCAAAGGAAAAGTGTCTTCATGTTAAGTATGCTATGGAATATGAAGAGCATAAGAAAACAATGTTGAAGCTTGTTGCATGTCAAGGTACAATTGAGGCTTAATTTGGAAAAGCAATGGAAGGAGCACAACTAGCAAAAAATGTTTAGACGAGTGTTGTTTTTCATATTTGTCTAGAGGGTGTCCTATGACAGACTACCCAGAATATTTTAATTTATTATCTTTTTTGAGTGTTCCTCACTTTCTTCGCTCACATTTGTCAGTAAATGTTGGATGGAAATAGGAAAATTGTCTTGCTATAGTGGAAAAGCAAGATTTAAAGGAGAAAGTAAAAGAGTCAAACTTCATTGCATTATCTTTAGATGAAGTTACTATGGTAGATAATAATTCTTAGGTCTGTATGCATGTATATATTGTAAAACATGTCTGCCAATCCCATCTTCTTTGTGTTCATAAAATGAAGGACAACTCAACGTCACAAAATCTATTTGAACTAGTCAAGAAATCTTTGAATGAAATTGCAGGTATGGATGACTTGACAATTTCCAAAAAATTGGTTTGTGTAGGAGCTGATGGATCTGTAGTAATGCAAGGTCACAAGAATGGTGTTTGCACAAAGTTACAAACTATTTGTGCACCATACATGCTTGGAATTCACTGCATGGCCCACAGAATGAATTTAGCATTTAGAATTTTAAGCAAGCTTCTTACAGTATCAAAAGTTGAAAATCCAGTCTGCGAGCTCCATGCATACTTTTGACGAAGTCCCAAAAGTTTCACATAATTTCAAAATTTTGCTGAGGGAATAACAACATGAAACAAGCTTCTCAAGGATGTTGATACTAGATGGATCTCCCTACATGGACCAGTGCAATTAGTTCTTTCAAAATATCAATCCTTGATTGGATTAATGTACGGGCATCACAACATAGTAGACAAAGCTCTTGACCTCTTACATAGGTTAAGCAATATAAAGACACTCTTTTATTTAGCTAGTCTTCTCCCCATGCTAGATGAAATGAAAAATCTTGTGAAGAAATCCCAAGTCAAAACTATGTATATTAATTTGAATAAGCTAAACTACGTAGAAATACATGCATGACCTTCGATCATCTATATCTAGAACTAATTTCTAAAAGCCCAAATTTTTTCATGTGGTAGAAAGTTGCGTATTTGAATTAGCCTAATAATTATTTATAGTTTAATTCAAGCAGGTATTTATGTATCTATGTACGTGGATTTGAGATACAAAGGTACCATTGTACGACAACTAGATGGTCTATCAAAGAAGTTCTTGTTACAAAGGAAGCTTTTAACGATATTGTTAAATTTGTTAGTTATAATTTGAAGGAAATTGCAAAATGTCTTTCCTTAGAGATTTATGATAGATTCTCAGGACAAGAAATAATTGAAGCCATGGGTATTGTGTATCCTCAATTTTGGATAAACCAAGACATCCCAACCTATTTTCATGATAAAGTAAAAATCTTGGTCGAACACTTTTTGAAAAGTGTAAAATACAATGAGAAGAAAATAGAAGGAATTATAATTGAATATAAGCTTAGACAACAATGTAAGAATTTTTCAAGAAGTATGATGGACTAGTTTGATTCCATGGAGAATCGATTTGAACTCAGATCAATAACAAAGGCTTGGAAAAACATAGGCCAGAGTGAAATATTGTGTGGTTCAATATCAGAATATTTCAAACTTATTGATTTATGTCAAACAATGATATTGGGGTCAATGTAGGATGATAGAGTTTTTAGTTCATTGACATTTTTGAAATCAAAGATAAATAAACTAGACAAGAATTTGAAAATTTGCTTGAGGGTGAAAGGAACTGCATATAATGTCAAAACTTTTCCTTTTGAAAGGGCACTCACAATCTGGAGGTCCATATGTGAAAGAAGAGGGTTGTGCAACACTCCAACACTGGTACTAGTGGCACTGGTAGTGGGACAAATGACTGTGACACGATGAATGTTGAATTTGAGACGCAGGGCGAAGAAAATGAAGATAAGACTCAAAATCAAGATGAATCTTTTACTTTATCTCAAGTTGAACGTCAGTTTGAGGACCCTAACTCCATTTGGGAAATGGAAGTGAATTAGTAGCTTTTAGGTATTTATACTACACTTCATGAATCATTTTCCAAACTGTAGTTGATGATATTTTATATTGTATTCCATGAAATTGTGATATTTTATATTTTATATTGTATTCCATGGTATTGAATTTGATATGTGATTTTGCATCATTTTTAAAGAACAACACTTATCACACTACTTATAAATTCCTATTGCATTTCCATTCACACAATCTTTGATAAATAACTGAAAGAAATATTAATCCATTCCTTGAACATAAGCTAACAGTTCAACATCCATAACATAAACACATTGTGTGATATGACAACTTATAAATAATCTTTGATTGTTTTGAGTCAGAAGATAGTGAATACAAAATTGGAGAGCAAGATAGGTCGATATTATATTCAAAATTAAAGAAATACACTTAATTATTTGAGTCATCTTTTGTTATTAGAGAGAAAAATTACAACATTTCCTATATGTGCTATCAAATAGCTTGCAGTAGGCATCCCAAAAGATGCTTAAATCTGGTTTTCTTTTTGATCTGGGTGTTCTGTTGATTTAAAATGTGTCATAAGGCTTCGGGTTCTAGTCATTCTTATGTTCTAGGGTTTATGTGTGTTCTAAACCCTCTAAAAAACACTAGGTGTCTTTTCCTTTTACCTACATTCTAATTTGTAATTGACCAGGTTTTACCCATTCTCGGTCTCTTAAGTCATATTGTATGCCTTTGCATCCATTTACTTACCGGCCCCTTGAGCCTAATGTTCCCATTTTCTACCCATAGAATCCTTATAAATCTTTCCTTGTCTTATGCGGGTCGTAAAATTCTTTAATTCTTGTTCTTTCCCTAAGTTTGGGTTTTAATATTCGCTCAATATCGTTCATGTTATAAACCTAGGAAGGAAACCCCTTTTAAGTCATGTAATAAGTGCACTTGCTTATTAAAATACTTTTTTATGCTTGGCGGGTCCCATTGACTACTTTCCATTGGTTCCTCTCCATCCCACATGATTAAAATAATCAAATTAAGGAGCCAACGAGATAGCATGCAGGCGACACCTAGCCACCCTTTTGGAAGGTCCTACCACTGCTCAAAGGCACCGATGACTAAAGGCATTCAAATCAATAGTTACTATGGTTTCTGACAAACAAATCTCAGTCATTCCCCGCCTCCCCTCTTTCATAAGATGCACGCACTTTAAACCTAGAGGGGAAGTGGGGAGGTTGACATGTAGACAGTTTCAACGCTTGTGGAGATGGTGGAGCCCGCAAAGTGACATGGATATAAATCCACATGGTTTTTTTTGGTTGGTCAATGGAAAAAATCTTATGTAGTCATATTTTCACTTATTTGACCAAATATGAGCTATCCATTAGGCCATCTTACTGCGAGATCGACAGTTAAAATTCAAAGTTCAAGATTGAAAGCAAATGATCCATAACAGTCATTTTGGTTCATGCGAGCGAACCATAATGGAGATATGACATAGAGCTACCAAATTGGTATGTTTTAAAGTCATAAAAATTTCTTTAAAGTATAATTGCAAACTTTTTAAGCATTTAACACGTCTAAGGATTTCTCACTGAAAATTTCAAGCTCATTCGACAACAAGAATTAAGGTTTTCAAACGTCCGCAAAACCAGTAAGTAAAATTGCTATCTTGCTTCTTAGTTGTTTAAAAAAAATTTGTAAGTGTTGATTCTATCATTCTATCATTAGGGTTTCTGGTTTCACTACATTTCTTTTAAGGTTTGACATTCAATTCAAACTATTAGCATGTTTAGTCATGTTATTTCCTTGGATCAACCCATACCCTAGTTGTAAGCTCGCAATTTTTTGAGTAGTAAACCCTAGTTTGCACAAGCTTTGTTACTATGGCACCCAAGGTCAAAGCATCTATGTCAAAAGACCAATCTTCTAAGTCGAAGCCTCGTGTGAGACCTTTGGTACAAGACTTAACCAAACAATTGGTATCTTCAACCTCTAAGAAACCAAAGGGACAACATATGTACTTTGGCCTTGGAACTAAATTTGGCATCACTAATTATTATTGTACAATTAAAGATGTTGCCCTATCGTACTCCAGATGAAGTATTTTCTAGGGATGGTTTGGAAATAGGAATGTTGGAATCCCTTTCTCCAACCCCTAGAGGTTGGACATGGGTAAACTGATTGTACCCAACATGTTCATAGATGTTGATCTTCTCAAAGAAATTGTTGAGAACTATGATCCTCTGGTTAGGGTTGTTAGAGATCACGATGGACAAAATTTGGTATGGGTTAATAAGGAAGAAGTTGCATATGTGTTCAAGTTTAACACTTGGAGCAGTGACATGGTTAAGATTGATGAGCAAATGTTGAGGGAGGAATACAAAGGGGTAAAACACAACTTGAGGGTGTCAGTGTTGACCAATTTTCTGATATCAGTAGGGAAGGGAAAATACAAAAGAAAGATTACTTTGGGACCCTTTGATGTTGAGTCCCTCCATATTAAGTATTTCCAACCATATTTTCAAAAGATTTTTTACTCCCTTTTCCAAATTCTAGGGTTTGATCTTGGCTCTAGCATGCCAATAGCCCATATGTACATGGCTGCAAGTATCCAACACCTTATATGATTTTTCCACCTATATAGCAAAGGAAATTCACAAAGGATTGGTGGCCTTGAAGGGTGGGAAATTTGGTGTCAAATTTTGGTGGTTTTCACTCTTTATGCATATGTTTCTTTTCAAAGGTGTGGACTATTTTGGTTGGCAGATGGAACTTAAAAGGGTTGTGGATAGTATTGAGATGTCGGTGTAGTCATGGACCCCTATATTGGATAGGAATGAACAAGAGACCAACTATGTGACTACTACAAATATTTTTTCCACCAAATTGAGATAGGATCAAATGGTGGATGTACCTAGGATCCCTAAGGAGTTACATGATTTTTTGAGGCTTGTTGAGAGGAGGCCTGATCTGAATATTGCTCACAACTGGGGGGATGTAATTCCCTATAAGGATTGTACAGTTCTAAGGATATTTGGAAAACAATTGATACCCCGCATACTTCCTAGGGAAGTGCCTCTAAGGATTGGGTTTTTGGAGGTAATGTGGTAGCTAGGGAGTGTAGATGATTTCTTCCTGGATGAGAAACGAAAGGGAAATTTCTTCCCTATATACATTTTGTTTGCAAATTTGGTAATGATAACACATGGATGGAGGAATATTGTGGACCACTATCTCAACCAATATAATATGAAGCTTCGGGCATACAAGACATATGATCTTGAGGGGTTCATAGCTTGGTTAATCAAGAGAAATAGGGGAGGTCGATATGTTCATACCCACACTATGCCTGAGGACCTCATTAGAAATATTCTAGACCTTGATGTCCAAGCTGACAAAATGAGGAAGTGGATTGTTTTTGTAAAATTGGAAAGATAAATTAAGGTAAAAGAGACTGATTTTAAAGCTTTGTCAGATATTTTTGACCCAATTTTGAAGATTGAAGTTGTGATTCAAAATTTTGACAAAGTAGTGGCAAAATTAAAGGAAACAAAAGTTGTGCAAGATAAGGGGAAGGCCCCTATGATAGAGGAAGATTCAGTTGTGCAGCTTTCCAAGAAGGTACACATTTATTCAAGGAGGAAAAACACAGTAAAGAAGCAAAAAATAGTGTAACTCTTGCACTGTCTGAGGAGTCAAAAGTGCAGTCTCCACAACAACATCTACCTCCATTTTCACTGCAACATCCTTTTGCCCCTGAAATAATTGAATTGGATTCTCCAATTAGAGAATCATCCCCTCCAAGGGAGCCATCAATAAAGAAGCAAAAGGCTGAAGCTTCTAGTCTGGTTGACTATTCTACAGAGGAGTCAGATGATGAAATTGCTATAACTGATGAGGAAATAATGCAGGGGATGTCATCTCCTCAACGGGAAATACTATCATAGACTATGAACCTTAGGTAGAGAAAATCTGACCTAAGTGGAATAAATAACTTTGAGGATGTCAAATTACAAACCTATGAAAGATTTATGGAAGATGATCAATTTTTCAAGACACAAGCTTCCAAGGAATATGTATGGAGAGCAATGAAGGATGAGTATGCAACATTGGTGCAAACAAGGAGAAATGAGAGCGCTGAGAATCCCCAAGAGGTTGTTGAAGCCAAGGTTTGAGATGAAATTAGGACCTAGTATTCAAACATTTATACAGAAGAGGGTAGGGCATTGGTGAGAAAGAGTAGAGTGTTATTACTCCTAGAATGGGACCTGGCATCAACGATTACTTTTGACACTATGAGAAGACAAGATGCCCCCATTTTTAACAGTGAAGATGAAGTCACATTGGCTTTAAAGGGGTCATCTATTAGTCAGTAGTGGGACACTCTTGCTATTTGGGCTTTAGCCCCAACCACTAAAAAGCCTAATGTTGTAGAACCTTCCCCAGGTGTAAGAGGATGCTTAATCATAAGAAGATTTTTAGATACATCTACCTTGGAGGCAGAAACCATGAATGTTAATACATGGTACAATTTACCAAAGCCACAATTGAGTCATTAACGAAGGAAAGGGGTAGTTTTAGAACTAAATATAATGAGGTGGTCGTTGAATACAACTCAAGCCAACAAAAGATGGCTCAAATGAAAACTCAAATGGCTCTATGGAAATAACATTTCCAAGCATTGTAGCCTAGTACCTCACATGCTACAATCTTTCCTCCTCCTTCCCCAATTATTTCACCTCCTCAAAATCAAGAGGAGGCTACCCCCATTGAATTTGAAGATGTACAAATGGCACAATCAACTCCTAAATCATCAAATGCCCCTCAATTTGAGGAAGTTACCAAGGAGGAGCTGATGGAAAATCTCAAGACTTATGAAATAGGATGGA
This sequence comes from Sequoia sempervirens, assembly GCA_007258455.2. Taxonomy (NCBI): domain Eukaryota; kingdom Viridiplantae; phylum Streptophyta; class Pinopsida; order Cupressales; family Cupressaceae; genus Sequoia; species Sequoia sempervirens. The sequence continues at coordinate 20,140 of VDFB02326953.1, forward strand.
TGATCTTGTTCATTTGAATAATATGAAGATTGTGAAAACAATGCTTGAGCACTTGAATAAGGGGTAGAGAAAAGATTAATCAGTATTCATGCTAATTATGCTTTGATGTTTGATGCCATTAAGAACCTTGATAGAGATAAAGAAATTGCTATTCCTTTAATGGATAAATGGATTCTAAGTGCTCAAATGTTGATGATTTTATAGTAGTGATGGCATTTGAATGCAAAAATGCATATTATGGAACAAATCCTCTCCTTCTGTATTTTTTCATATGAATTATTAATAAAATGATCAAGGATCCTTCTATTGGTCTTCAATCATTTTGGTTTAATGTATGATTTAGTCTCTGCTTTAATTCAAATAATTAATTAAAATGCTCTGATGGAATCATAGGTTTGCATGACTAAATTAACATGTTATTAATAAATTTTCATATTTTAATTGTGTTAAAACTTAAAAATATACTCACTGATTCATCACTCAACTCAATGCTTAATAACATATTAACAATAGTAGCATATACAACAATGAACATCAATAATCATTTAATGTGTATCTAGTAGTTGAAACCAAACTTTTTCTTCAAATGATAAAATAAACAATACAAATAATTGAACATCAACACATTACTGAATTTGAGTTTTTTTATTGATTCACATGAAGGAATACATAGAGGCATTGGCAATGCAAAATCTTTCTCAAAGAAAACTCAGCACAGAGTTGAGTTGGAACTTGGAAAATCATATTATCAAATATCAAATCATTGTATCACCTTTTCTAGCAACTTCC
>VDFB02326954.1:0-52786 GCA_007258455.2 Sequoia sempervirens
AAATAAAATAATGTTGATGATGATGCTGACAAACAAAATGAGGAGACAGGAAATGAAAATGAGAACAATTAAAATGGAGAAGGACAAGGAGAAAAATAAGGAGATGATAATAGAAAAGATGATGAGAAGAGGAAGGATGATGAAGAAAAATATACCTCTGGAAAAGAAGAAAATGAAGAGAAAGAAGAGAAAGAGAAGAATAAAGTAGAGGCTGAGCCTAGAAATAATGAAGAAGAGTCTAAGAATACTATGGAGCTATCAAATTCATTCATATAATCCTCTATGAATGCACTTAAGGGTCTTTTGACAAGATATATGAGGTTTCAACTGGCCATCACTCCCTAGTTGATTCAACTCCTGCCACATCAAGTCTATGTAGGTCTGAATAATATCTCACCTATTCAGAGGATGGAGCTCAGAGATGCTTTTCTTTCCTATGGAAGAAAGGATATCATTGAGACTCATCAAAAGAAGACTAAGCTCATTAATGATGCAATCAAGTTTCTACAAGACACTACTCCTGGTGCCATAGTTGATAATTCATTAAAACCTATTGAAAATTTAAAGTTTCTAGTTGATCCTCTCAAGGAGTATGCCTTTGATTTGAAGGAGCAGACTGAGAAAGAAATGGAAACAACATTTGCAAAGAAGAGGTTACTTGAATTACAAGACAGATGTGCATCTGTACATGGAAAAGTAAAGGAATTTCTTAAGGAAGTGGAGTGTGAAGATGAGGCTAGAACCTTTCTTTTTTTTTTGCATGAGGTGGTCGGATGCCACTCAAGGCATTAAGGATTTTATGGACTCAATAGAGTCATAGATATCTAATGCCTCTAGTACTTTTGACCCTAAAGAAGATAGAGATTACATCTCTTGGAATGCTATTATAGATCTATGAAGAATTTTTTTCACTCTTCAACTACAAAAAGAAGATGTAATATGGAGATTTGGACAACTTGGGGACTTGGTGAAGACCAAGAACATTCTAGTGTTAAGTTCACTTGTTGATGAAGAAAGGTTTGAAAAGATAAATCCAGATCCAAGTACTCTAGAAGAAGGAGAGGAGAGCTTAGTAGAAATGGAATCTATGTACACGTCGCTTGCTAATTCTAAGAAGATTTGGAATGAAGGAAAATTTGCATGGCAAGAAATCCTTAAGGATCTTGAACGTGCCTCCTCCTTCAGGTGAACATATTTCACCTTGTATACTATTTTCAAAGTTTTAGTTGCTTTCAGTTTATCTTTGTACATGTGTTTGGATCCAAATTTTTGGGATAACTCCCTAAGGGGGAGTCAATCAATTTTAGTTTATTTTCTTACATGTGTGTTTCCAGCACACCCTTTTTCCTTTATGTCAAAGGGGGAGAAGAATTGAGAAGAATTGGGTAGAAGTTTTGGTGAAGGTATAAGGGGAGATATTGCTTAAAGGGGGAGATCATGGTTGCCTGAAGTTTTTCATGGCGTATGTTTTTGAATTTTGGAGATTCATTTTTGGAACATGTTTCCATCAATGACAAAGGGGGATATTGTTGAAACAATGAAGAAGAAACCCTTTGATGTGTTGTCATTGATGACAACATTGTTTGTTCACAGTTTTGTCTGATTCGATAAAAAAGTTTGGTGACATCTTAATTCGGTAATTTGGTTTGGAATTTCTCATGTAATAAGATCAGCTTATGTTATTATAGTATGTTATTTAAGACTACTAAATACACCTATGATCAATATTTCAGAAATTTTGGTTGAACAGGTTGAAAGTTACAAGTAACAAAAGTTTGCCAAATACTTTTTGGCTTTACACAGTCTAAATGGGTATGAGTAATCTGGTTCACATTCCTTCGGTGTTTGGAATCAATCTATACAATTTTGGGAGATGGTTTATAGATTTCAATGCACTATATATTCTAGATGGAAAGTGATTACATGATCAAATGGATTTTTTGTATGTGATCAATTGGTTTATTTTGTGATTAGGTATAATTCCTAATACCTAATATGTGTTGAGAAGATTAATTAATTATTGATGTTAAGGGGATCTATTTTAGATCCATGGTGACTTAAACTAAGTATTGCACAGTTGATTTGAGCAAGAAGTATTTGAATCAAGTATGAAGTCGACAAACTGACTTTGAATTAAAATAGGGCTACATCTAATTAGGAAAACTTAATTGATGTATGTGGATGTAATAGGGTATATATGTAGGACATTTTTTAGTTGTAAGAAGAGATGAGATGAGATGATATGTAATGTGATCTATGAAAGATATTCATACTATGTGAACTTGTGAATTTGTATGTGTGTGATCCAAATTAGTGTAGAATTGTTGAGTATTGTTGAGCGACTACTAAGTAGAGTAGTATTTTGTATTCAGAGCTTCAAAGGAACTAAATTCAACACAAAGAAGGTGCACTTTGTATCAGTTCACATTTTGGTTGTATAACCATTTCTATTTTGTATCTTTTTCTAGATGTGAGCCTCATAAGGATAGTATGTCCTAGAAGTGAGCCCTTATAATATCTTATAATTGATTATAATATACTGTGAGCTAATCCTCACTGTGATTTTTCCCTTTTTTGGGGTTTTCCACATAAAAATCTTTGTTTTTGTGTTATGTGGCCTTGTGACTCCTTTCATGCTTTCATTCATAGTTTTTTTGGGGAAAAATGCTAATAGCCTATATATTATATTAATAATAATAGTAAGTAGTTACAAAAGTGCCCAAGAGGGCCTAATTACAAAAGCGCCCAAGATGGCCTAAGTAATTATAAAAGCGTCTGATCTCCAAAATTCCAGTCTAAGAAGCCTGTCATGACATTAGACTTGTTAGGATTTTGGAATCTCAATTCCTTCATACAACTTCCATGAAATGCATGTTAGAACTTATGAAGCATGATCGAAAGTTTAAATCTGAAAACACTAGATTTGCATTCACTTTGTGAGTGGTTGGGGTTCATGTGTCCTCCTTATCGGCTACCATCTTCATGTAGAGTGCAAGCCTCATCACCGACTCGCGAAATCTTCTTACTACTTCCCTTTTTTGGGGGTCGTGGATAGGGGATCCCTCATACCTTTTACACTACTTAATCATTGCAAGCCTCAACATCAAAGCCCGAAGTTTGACCTTCATTGCAACAAGTAAGCAATCAAACCAAAGTTCGAAACCCGATTATACTTTGTGAAATTTGACTAACTCCTTTGTTTTTGGTAAACGATGAATGGTAAGTCCAAGATCCAATCTCTGAAGCTCCAAACTAGGAAGCTCAATTTTTCGTTTAGACTTGTTGGGAAATGAGAGTCTCTTCTACCTTATCCTTCCTTCACTTTTACAATCTAACACCTGATCTCTAAAATTTCGATGCCCAATTTTGATCAACTTTCTAACTTCCTTTTCCTATGACCGTTGCCACATTTTGACTAAAAACATGTTGAAATTCCTAGATGAGACACCAAATTGAAAAACCCAACTTACATTTAGTCTTGCCAAGGTTCAGGTTTCTTCTACCTTCTACCTTCCTTCTCTTTTGTGAAAGCCAAAAAATAGACCACCCATCTCTAAAAGTATGATGCCCGACTTTGTTCAACTTTCTAAGGCATTTCTCAGGTATGAGTTAAGCAATATCTTTGATGCCTGATAACTACACCCATGTGACCATCTTTGAAGAAGATTGACTTAATAATTTTTTCATTGCACCAATTCTTTCACTACAATCTTAGCTAGGTTTGGGAATGCATCAAACTTAACTCCATCCTCTAAAATGGTCACTTCTTTTTTTTGACATCCCATATTTGAAAGATGATCTGCTAGCATATTCCCTTCACGATACATGTGTGAAATCCAGAAAGAGTGGAACATGTCCAATAGTTCCCAAACATTTTGCATAATATATTTTAAATGCCAATTGTGAAAAATTCTCTCCTTACATGCATTTATGATTATTAATCAATCACCTTCAACATGGATTTGAGATATTCCTAGGTTCCTAGCAAGCTTTAAACCATGTAGAACTACCATTGATTCTACTACATTATTCATTCAAAATGGAAGGGAAATTGAATTGGCTACTTTCATTCATGGTTGCAATTAAATATATTTTGATTATTGGATGGATTATGATTAAATGGTTTAATAGAATAAAAATTTGCCCCCCCTCTCATTATTTTGGGTGTTCAACAATTTCAAATTCCTTTTGCATCGCTTCAGCAAACTTCTTGTACATCTCATCATTTCCACCAAATATTATGTCATCAACATACACAATAACTATCAAAATTATTTTATCCTCAATCTTGAACTAAAGATTACTATATGTGGTACCTTTATTGAATCCTTATTGAAGCAAGTACTTATCCAACTATGCATACCAAGCCCTACGAGCTTTTTTCATACCATACAATGTCTTTATGATTCTCCACACCATGATTGGTTCTTTTGATAACCAAAATCTATCAGGTTGTTCTATGTAGACCTCTTCTTGCAAATCTCCATTCAAAAATGTCAACTTGGCATCCATCTGATAAACCTTGAAGTCCTTGTAGGAATAAAAATCAAGAAACATTCTAATAGCTTCCATTTTTGCTACCTAAGAAAAATCCTCCTCAAAATCAATACCTTCTACCTGTGAATAGCCTTTACACACCAATATATGTTTGTTTCTTACAACTTATCCCTCCTCATTCAACTTATTATTGAATACCTACTTAGTTCCTATGGCATTCTTGTTTGCAGGCCTTGGAACCAATTTCCAAGTTTGATTCTTCTCAATATAATTCAATTCTTCTTACATTGCTTGTATCCATCCTTCATCCTTGCTATCATCAAAAAAAAAATTTGGTTGTGCCTTTCATAACAGACAAAATTTTACTTGTTTATTTTTATTTGCTAGTCTTCTTCTAGTCAACACTCCCTCATTCTTATCTCCACTGGTCTGATATTTTGAGTGATTTCTTTGAACATACTTTGTAGGGGTCTTGCTCAACTTTACTATTGTTTCTTCTTTCTCTTCAACTTCGTATTCATCTTCATCTAAGTAGTGAGGTGCATTAACTCCATAGTCCTCAATTTCATTCATATTCTAATGTAGATCTTCATCAACCAAGTTCACATTTTCACTTTTAACTATTCTTCCTAGGCTTTTATTCTAGCACTTGTATGCTTTACTCTAAGATGAATATCCCAGAAATATACCTTCATCATCTCTTGAATCAAACTTTCCTAGCACATCTTCATCTATTATGATATAGCATTTTCTTCTAAAAAATCTAAAATACATGACAGTTTTAGGTCTTCCATATCATAGCTCATAAGGAGTCTTAGTTTTGTTCAATCCAAAAATCCTCTATTCTAAACATATACTACAGTATGAACTAATTCTCTCTAATATACATCAAGCATATTTGCTTCCATCAACATGGTCCTTGACATCTCTTGAAATTTTTTATATCTCCTTTCCACTACCCCATTTTGTTGAGGGGTTTGATAGCAAAAAATAAATGCCTCTTTATATCTTGTTTTTCACAAAATTCATTGATCTGGTTTGAAGTAAACTCACCTCTTCTATCAGACCTCAAACATTTGATCTTTGCATTCATTTCGTTCTCAACCATTGACTTAAAATTCATGAATCTACTATAAGAATCAGATTTATCTTTCATTAATGTAACCCATGTCATCCTAGAGAAATCATCAATCAAAGGAATAAAATACCTTTCTCCTTTCAGACTTTTTTTTTCTGGTAGGTTCGCACAAATTAGTATGTACCAACTCCAATGGTCTACAAGAAGAAAATTCTTTAGACTTGAAACTTATCCTTGACCATTTTCCAAATTGACATTCCTTGCATACAATACTTTCAAGCTTGATTATTTTGGGCATATCTCTTATCTCATATAATGAGTTGATCTTCAAAAGATTTTCAAAGGTATTATGTGTCCCATTCTCCTATACCAAAGCCAAAATTCACTTTCTTGTCCTAGAAGACAAGTTATCCCATTCAAATCCTTTGACTATATATGTCACCACTTGTCCTAGATCCTTTAGCAACCAATTTCCCATAATTTAGTTGTTGATTTCGCATCCACTTTTATTGAATAAGAGATTGTATCCATTTTTGCACATTTTACTCACACTGAGAAGATTATGTTGAAGACCTTTGACATAAAGAACATATTTTGTTATGCTATTTCCATCAATACTTATTGAACCTTTTCCACATATTTGCACTGAAGTATCATCTCCAAGCTTGTCTATGCCACCATTCCACTTCACAAGTTTGATAAACTTTCTCTTATATCCTATCATGTGGTTGGAACAACCAGTTTCAATCACCCATGAGTTTGCCTCATCTTTTGCATGAAAATTAGTACAAACCATACTTGGATCTTTAGCTTTGACATTATTCTTCTTAGTAGCCAAAAACAAGACTTCATCATCATTATGCAGACCACTAGAATCATCATCCTTTGCAGAGCAAGAATCTTCCATGGAATAGAGACTCTTCTTAACCTTATTTCTTTTAGCATCTTTGTTTCTCTTTTCAAAATATTTCAAGGGATAGTTAGAAGAAAAATGACCAACCTCTCCACACTTGAAACATTTGAAAGGTAGCTTACCTCTGTACTTTCTAGTACCTCTCTTCAACTTTGTTACAAAATTTTCTTCCTCTTCTTCAATGCCACTATCTAAATCAAATTCTTCATATGCTTCTAAGTTCTTACTTGTTTTGAATGTTTCTTCCTTATTTGGACCTTCTTCATTAAAATCTCCCATTTCAAATACAATAAGGGCACCATATAATCGGTCCATTGAAATCTTATCTAGATCTCTAGCTTCCTCAATAGAAGATAATTTATAACTATAATGCTTGCGAAGAGATCTCAATACCTTTTTTATCACCACAGATTCTTCAAGATCTTCACCAAGACCTCTAATTGTATTAACCACTTCATCTACCTAGAGCACGTATCCTCCAATTTCTTCATCCTTTGACATTTTCAGGTTCTCAAACTTGCCTTTTTAGATCTACAACTTGGATTTATTCACTTTGATGTCTCCTTCATATATGCCACTAAGCTTATCCTAGACCTCCTTAGCAGAATTGCAATGTATTACTTTTACAAGGTCAGAATCTGATAACCCACTCAAGATAGAATTATTTTCCTTTCCATTCTTCTCACAAGCCCTGATCTTAGTTGGATCAGTTGGAGGAGTAGCAAGAACAATATTTCCATCTTTTATGGATTCCCAAACACTATACACTAAAGATGATAGATGAGTTTGCATCTAGTATCTCCAAAAAGTGAAATGTGTTCCATCAAACCTAGGCACCTTGTGAGATCCTTCTTGTTCCATCATAGATCTTCCTCAAGATATTATACTTCTTCTAAATAACTAGGCTCTAATACCAATTGTTAAACTCACACTAGAATACTGAGAGGGGGGTGAATCGATATTCTATCAAATCTAAAACCCTCTGAAGAAAATTGAAACTTAAACTTTATATCAAAAATAGAAACATGAAATATGAACACGATGCATAGCATCACACAACACCAGATGTATGTGGAAAACCCCAAAGGGGAAAAACCATGGTGAGAAAATCTGCAAGGAGCTACTGTCCTAATCCAGCCTCACAAATGAATCATAATTATAACTTTGTTTTAGGGTTACAACCCAAGGAAGCTACTACTACCTATAAGAGGTCTTAGGGTCACTCTTGAAGGAAGCTAAAACTCCCTACAGACTTTATTTTAGGGCTACAGCGTAAGGAAGCTACTACTCTTTGAACTGAGAAAAAACTCATAAAAGATTACAGCATGGGGTAGACCCACAAAACTAGTTTACAATTCCAGTGAGGAAGAAAAATTCCAAAAATGCTCCTATGAAAAAAAAATTGTTTTTTATGGGTTTGCACAAACTGGGGTGTTCGAATGGACCCCAGTTTGAGCAAACCATATTAATTAAGGGGCTATTTTTTTTTCATTTTTTAATGACAAACACAATCGAAAAGAGGGTGTTCAATCGAACCTAGGTTCAAGTGAACCTCCAAGGGGGTTTTTCTCAAACTAGGGTTCATTTGAACCCCCCTTTTCCCCCCTTGTCCCTCCCTTGTCTCCCTCTAGCACCAAATTTTTGTAGAATTTTTCCCTTCAAATCTCAAGTTGAGAATGAGAATGGAGGAGACTTCACAAACCCAACTGGATGATGGTAGTCCTCAAAACAAGCTATCCATTGAATATAATTTTAATATGTTTTGGTTTTAGGGTATGTGCAGGATCATGATGGGCCAAAAAGTGGCGATATGATGGGTATGTGTAGGGTATGTGGCTGATAACTTTTTCTACCCAAAATTGATGAAATGAAAAGGGTTTTTAAAGGATATTCTCAGCTTTCCACCAATATAAATTATGCTTTATTTTGAATTTAATAAATAATTATTATTCATTTTCTATTTGAATTACAACTAAAGTCCTGATTGATAGGCTGATTCAAAAACATCTATAGCTTTCAAATAGTATCACATGTTTTGAATTTGAAACATGTGTCACATTTTATGCTTCACATACTATAGGATTAAAAAAATGAATTTCATGAAGTTTTGACCAAGCTAAGGTGGTCAGACATACGAGTTTTATATTTTTAAAAGTTGTAATAAAAATTCATAATTAATTATTTACTTGGAAAAAAATTACAAAAAAATATGTATCACATCGGGACATGAGTTCTCTACTTCTATCTAAAATATTATAAAAAATATATTATCATTTTATTGTGGTTAGGGTGGCCAAACAGACACCTACTTATTTTTTCCCTGAAATTTAAGTGCTCCTACATTGAAATTTCAAATTTTCACCAAATAGATTTTATTTTTTTTAAATAAACCTAGTAGTTTAGAAACTACATTTAATTTGCTAAAGATTCTATTTTTACATATTTTTGAAATAATATAGATAAATTATTCAAATTTTTACATCAAGTTGCCTAACTCTAATTTTTCTGAATTTTTCGCCACTTAAGGGCATCTTTTTTCCATGATGATCCTGCACATACCCTTTATTATGTTTTTTATTTTTTTAGTTTGATTAAACATAGGTTTTTCACTGAAAATCAATCTCTCTATTCTGTACATGTGGAAAAATAGTAGATTATCAAAATAAAATTCTGAAAAATATGTGCAGGCTAGGTATTGATGTCCTTGATCCAATAAAAAAAATTGAATTTTGATACATACAAAAAATGTTATGTTGTATACAATCCACCTATGTCTGAATTGTAATTGGTTTGACTATGAAACTTGATTAAGGAAAAAATATTCAATAAAAAACTATGAAACCAAATGAACTAGTTAGATATTGTAGTTACAAATCTAAATTTGAAAAAAATAGAATTTTATCTTTCATAGAAAAGTTATGTTGTATACGGTGAGCATCACTCCTTAAAAATGGTGTTTACTAATAAAAACTAGTTTTTGAAGGAGATGGAAAAAGAAGTGCAATCTGATTCTAAAAAAAATGAAAAAAAATATATTTAGAATCTACAGACAAAATGTCACAAATCAGTAGTTTGCATCATCTTAAAATTCCGCATGGTTTAGCCGCTATAGGTGCCTGAAAGTGAAGATTTAGTTAGAAAAAATTAGTCTAGTATCCAATTTGGCCGAAAATTGTAAACCAGTATTGTGGGATCACCTTACGACAATCCTCCTACTATTTGAATTTGACAATGAAGCTCAATCCTCTTGATGATTGCAATTCTTCTTTTTCCCTTCTCTTTTTGATGGTTGAAATTATGCTTTAACAACTTCTGCAACTTCTTGAAATGTCTTCTCTACATCTTACTAGCTCGCTACTTTCAACCTTCAAGAAGTTTTTACTTTGGCTCATTGCCTCTAGAAAATAACTAGGCACACTCTTCACTTCCCTTATGTAACAAATATATGATCAAATTGAATCTGGATAGGATCTTTCACTTATGCTCTTTCTCCTTCAGTCACTTACATAAACATCATAATGCATTACACATCCTTGATTCATCCACACACCCCAACCTAGATCAATTAGGTTTATAATATATACATGAAATTACATTGATTACATTACATTTTAGCTAATGAAAATAAGAATATTACATTTACAAGTTGACCAAAGATCAAACAACAACTTGAAATTTGTAGAAGGGAAAGACCAAAAATGGACTACATGTAACATTAGGAAGAGGAACACACCTTGTGGATTCCAAAACATTCTTAACCTAGTCCTAAACACTCTTCACAACTTTGGTCTTCAATGAACATCTGCACACTTTGTAAATTCAAATTAGGTAATCCTTAAGCAAGAAAACATGAAACTTGTAGTATGTTGGCCATTACCACTTAGAAGTACACATGAATGATCAAAAAATACTTGTGCTTCTCCCAAATGAGTCAAAATGACCCATACAAAACCTTCAAACACTTCATAGACTTTTCACAAACATGAACTCTTGGTGCACACCTTCAACATACCCTAGTTGGTTAGGAAAAAGCATAACCTAGAAACACCTTCATTCCAGACCACATCCTGTTTTGGAGAAAATATAAAAGACCTTATGAAGAAACAAAAAAAAATCACATGATCTTTAGGAACACTCTCATACATCCATTTCACAACTTCATGTAGCAATAGGTTGGCACAAGCCAACAAACATTGAAACTAGCCACCAGACAACACAGTCCTAAACTATGTCACATACAACTTTCTCTACTAAAGGATTAATGACATGAAACTTTGGATCTAACACGTACCCAACAAAACAATATTAACTTCTGATCCACACAACCATATCTAAAAACATAAAGGAATGTAGAGAAAAAAATTGCACCACTGTGAGCATCCTCACAGAACCAACACAGTCGCCAAACTGTTACTTCTAAAACACCTTTCTTGTAACTCAAATGATTTGAAACTTGGATCACACATTTTCTGATACATCATGAATCTATCTTCCAAACCATAGGAGCACAACATCACTAGTAGAGAAATGTGAAGCATCTCTCAAGGACTCTAGAAACTAATCAACTAGACTGCAACTCACTTTTGAGAACACTGGCAACCAAACTTATCAAGTTGCAACAAACTCAAACATACTTTTGACATCAATGACAACCAAATTGCAATAGTTAGACCCCTGTGACTACTAGATAGTATTTTCATACTTTCAAAAGCCATTTCTATCCCAAGGAAGGTATATTCATGTGGACCACACCAAAATGAAGAAGGATGTCATGCCTCAATTAATGAAATGGGGGATTTCAACTATTATAAAATATACTAATTCTAATTTTAGTACTTAAACATATAGATTTTATGGGATTTTTTTGTGCCTTATATGCTAAATTTTCCAAAGTTGTTTGTTGTGATTGATACCTACCAAATCTATGACATTCATTCTAAGGATTTATTTGATCCATTGAATATTATTGAGTATGTTTCCTTCCTCCATAAATATATATAAATATATATATATATATATGTAAAGAATTGGAACACTATTTTATAATATATTCTATAGATTATTCTTACTAGTGGAACTTGTAAAATATTTATTTTCATGTTTACTTCATGGAATCCAAGCATTCAGCTAGAATTTTCCCTACATGTTTGTGATAAATATTTGATAAATTTGTAGACACTAAAAAAATATTTATTTCAAGTTTAACCACAGTCTTTAATATTTTTCTATCACATCACTCATATCATCTTTGAGATCTTGCTATAAATCATCAACATTGAGCTTATTGCAAATATTGTAAAATACATATTTGAGCTAGCAAACAAGAAAATTTGAGAAGAGCAATGGAGGAGAATCAACTTTGGCATAGGAATTGAGGTATTATTGGTTCATTATTTGATTTGTATTGTCATCTTGTGCTTCATTGTTAGATTAGGGTCTCTATGGCTTGAATTTAGGTATTTTTGTAGTTACTATCGATGATTCTTGCTTTTACCCTAATTTTCCTAGTCAACAAATTCTACCATTCATACCACTTGTAACTTACATATTGTAAGTTGTCTACATTGCTTAAGTTGAAAATTTCTACTCATTATCATAAAATATCTTATTAAACTATGTCAACAATGGATGTTCACTAATTATTTATGGTATTGATTTCCTCTAATGATAACACTTTTATTATGATACTATGATTTATATGGTTAAGTAAGAAATAGTTAAATAGAGATTTGTCTACTTACATATTTACATATTTTGATAGAAGATCCAAAATTTGGATCTCTCTAAACCCTTTTTCATATTTTATAACTAAAGGTTAACTGAGGACTAGCATCACCACTAATACATATCTAATGGACATACATTATTTTTACTAGAGAATTCTTATATCATAAGGTTAGGAAATTATATTCAAGGGTTGAGTATGGTGTAAAATTCCATATCTTTAAGATCTAACCTATATTTTAGGATCTAGTAGAACAACTATGTAAGTCCCTCTATGTGTTACCAACAAAATATAATGTTAAACTAAGCTATCTTATAGATTGGGACAGTGTCATATGGAACCTTTGGGTTATCATTTTAAATATGAAAAATTGACTCCCTTTCAATAAATATACATGATTCTTTAATATTTCATCTAGGTTTGTGAACATCTCAAAATTATTGAATTAATAAATTGATGCAATATGGAGGGACCCTCAAGATAGAGTCTAGAATAATTCTCACTTGATCTAGATCCATTGATTTAGGATTCACATTGTTACATCTTAATCAACACTAGAGAAAAAGAAGTAATGGAAAACCAAAAACAACTTGCACTAGTTCAATAGGTCCAATCCATAGAAACAATAATCTAACCACCATGCCTTGGTTTGGTTAGTAGAATTTGTTAGATTAATAAAGCCATCACCTAATTAATTAATTAATCATTAATTAATTGGGTCACTTTATGCTTTATTACACTTAAGCTAAACTTAGGAGTGCTTTTATTTCATTATTTGCTTTAATTAATTAGTTGATTTTTGCATGATTAAATCCTCTAATATTTGAACATGTCTCATTCATTCCTATGAGGACAATTGTCATGTTCTAATCTAACCCTAATCTAGGGTTAGTTTTCATCCTTTCCATAAGGATTGATTCATTGTAATTGTATTTAATTCTCTACGAAAGCATATTCAATGTGACAGTTGTTCACATAATGCAAATTGGTGTTTTCATCATATCTGAGTTGTTGGGAAATCATATATTGCTTATTTCTTCATAATGTGAGAGGTTTATCATTGCAAGTGATCCATGGAGTTATGGGAGTACATACATCTACTCTAACATGGTATCAGAGCACCAGATTTGCAACCACCTTGTTCATTTTTTTCGTTGAAATCAACTCATGCATTAATATTCATGATATGGTCAAATTTTGAGCATTCCATTGAATCCAAAGCTATTGGAACAATCAGATTTGAAGGAGGGAAAAAAAATTGAGAACTTTCAGTAGAAATGGACATCACCATCGCATCCAGAGTAGTTGAAAACCTTAAGATTGTTTGTTGTTTTACTCAAATTCAAGAAGTTGCAATGAAAGGAAAAAAAAATTAAGAGGCACATAGATCCGTAGAGATTTGGGTGCCTCGATTTGCATGCACAAGTACAGAAAGTACAAGATTTGCAAAAAAAATATGGTTTTTCAAATATTTTCAAGGTTTTTTCGTAAAAAAAATTCAATAAAAGAAAACAAAGCAAAAAAGCTTTAAAAAAATTTACAAATCAAATTTTTTTATTGAAAAAAATCAAAACCAAAAAAAAAAATGATAATCAAAAAAAATTTTAGGGTACTGTCTACCCAACCCACAATTGTGCAAGCCTTTTGTCGTGTGGGCCCCTGTGTGGGACTTCGCCTTCATTGGCCAAGCTTTATAGCCCACCGGTGAACATCTATAACTGGCCAACGGCTACAAAACCCCCGACAGTATACACAACAACGACGATTGCCTTATGGAAACCAACATCACCTTAAACAAATTTGGCTCCCTCATAAAACAAGCGGAAACTTCACAAAAATTAGGTGGCAAATCTTCTAAAGATTCTTGGAACCAAGAAAAATTCCAGCCAATTACTAGCACTGGGAATATTCTAGAGGAAAGGCATATACCGGTGACCGAAAAAGAAAATTTGGCAAGGGGGTGAATTTTTCTTTGCAGTGATGATTATCAAATTTAAGCTCATGTTTTTCTGATGTCAGCATGATGTCATGCTAACATCACTGTATGGATAGCTCATCAGCCCCCCTCCTAGCCCTGATTTTCCTTAAAGTAGTTTTTTTTTCTTTTTTGCATAACTTGGGCATATGATGTTGAAATCAAGAAAACAAGATATCGTTGGAAAGCTAGTTCTGTGAGCTTTCTAGTGGTGTAGGTATCATCATCATATTTTTTCAATGGTTCCTATTATTCTCAATCAAATTTAGATCATCATTTTGTGCTTCTGAGCTTGTAACTTTTTGCCTATATCTCTGATTTTCGTGATCCAAGCGGTGTTGGAAAGGTATTTCAGAGCTCTTCAGATCTATTCATGTACTTTTTCTAGAATCTACCCCAGGTACATTTTATTCAAAAAAAAATCACACTTTTCTTAATTACTTCGACGCCTTGGCACCTGGAAAGGATCTGTGTGCGTGAGATGACATCATTTGATCTACTTTAACAATACTGAGGGTTTTAGTCTCTATTTTTTTCTTTTTGAGCGACTATCATGGGTTTTACTGTTCATCCTTCTGTGATCAACTTGGACAAGGACAACTATGAGTCTTGGTGAAATGGCATCCTGACACATCTTAGGTGGATTGATATTTTTCCTTATTAGTATGGACTCATACCTACACCAGACATACTAGGGATTTTTACACCATGGGGCATCATCGTAGATCATATTGTAGGGGTTATATGTTCTAGTGTTGATCTTGACACTATGTATGTTGTATCAGACATTTAATGTCCCCACATACTTTGGACACAACTTTGGGAGATCCATGGAGACCCTCATATCTCTCCATACCCAGAGGATCCTACTGTAGATTGCCTCATCCCTCATGCAGATGCAAATTACATACCCTTTGATGATGATACTTTAGAGGAGCTTGAGTATATCATAGGTCTTGCATGTTCTAATGGTTCAGAGACTTGCATTCATGTTCCCATTCTTTAGATTGAGGCTACATCATCATCTCCTATTGTTCCTAATCAGCTTGGCATCGCCACATCTTTGGCCCCTATTGATTCATTGCAGCACAACATCATCCATCTTCCAAACATAGCTACTTGGGATTCGTATCTCCAAAAAATATCATCCTTGTTTGTAGAGTCCTATATTGCAAATCTGGAGGATTACTTTGAGGACATTCATCTCCTCTTTGTTGATATCCATGTCACTGATGTTGGCCCACCATCTTCATCACCTTTACAACTTGTTCTATATCAATCTTCATAGGATTTTGGATCGACATCATCAATTTTAGAAATGTGGATATGTGAGTAGTTTTTAGAGGCACACACCATATGGATTTGGATTCCAGTATCACCCATCCTTTTGGATTGGCTTCTCTAATCACCACTGGATCCTTTTCTTCCTAAGGGGAGAGATGTTGTTTGCAGGAAATGGATCATATTTTGTCTTCAGGCATACATCATTGGCATGAGAGCTCTTTCATTATGGGGGGGATTCATATCCTCATTTTCTCTCTCCTATTAGGGGGGCATCTATTGTACTTGCATGATAGATGCAGTTCTTGGGGGTCACATTGAGTCCTCCTATCCTTCTTTCACTTGTGCAGTCATTTCTTTTATTTTCTCTCTTTTGGAGGGGAGTTTTATTCCCATGAGGTTTTCTCTCTTTCTCATCTTTATGAGATATTAGCTTGTTTTACATGGGTACCTCATCAGCAGTTAGGGCATGACCCATTCATGCATCCATTCATGTATTTATTTACATATTTTAGTTTATCCCTAATTCATCTTAAGGGGTGGTGTTAGAATAATAAAGTCATCACCTAATTAATTAACTAATCATTAATTAATTGGGTCACTTTATGCTTTATTACACTTAAGCTAAACTTAGGAGTTCTTTTATTTCACTATTTTCTTTAATTAATTAGTTATTTTTTGCATGATTAAAGCCTCTAATATTTTAACATGTTGTCTCATTCATTCCTATGAGGAAACATGTCATGTTCTAATCTACCCCTAGTCCAAGGTTAGCTTTCATCCTTTTCATAAGGATTGATTCATTGTAATTGTATTTAATTCTCTACGACAACATATTCAATGTGGTAGTTGTTCACATAATGCAAATTAGTGTTTTCATCATATTTGAGTTGTTGGGCAATCATATCTTGCTTATTTCTTTATAGTGTGATAGGTTTATCATTGCAGGTGATTCATGGAGTTGTGGGAGTACATACATCTACTCTAACAAAATTCCCTAATAAATTATTTCTATTATCATGACCTACTAAAAAATATTGACAAATTATGCCCAAAATACATTATCAATGATCTCAATAGAATAATAAAAGAGCATATCAAGTTTTTTAATGATGCATTGATAAGATCCCAAGTTGCACATGAATATGTATTGTGAAAATTATTCCTCTTTATTGTAGGAGATGATGCATAAAATTGGCATATTAGTCTACCTCCAAATTACATCACTATATGGGACTTACTCGAAAAATATTTCCTATCAAGGTTCAAATTTAAAATAGATGATATCATCTTATATCCCCTACTACATAGAAATTAGGAAAGGAAAATAACAAAATATAAATGAATATGAAATATTTTAAAAGAAATAATCCTAACTTCAACATTCATACAATTTGGGCCAAAATGGTACACTCTAAACCAAGTAAATGAGCCCAAATATACATTATCTACAACAACAAATAAATTAATAATCTTAAGAGAATAACACAACACAATATTTTCATGGAGGAAAACCCTTTTAGGTTAAAAAGCTCCATAATAAATGAGCCCAAATATACATTATCTTGAAATAAGAATATAATAAATTTACTCCCTTATTTCCTACATCCAAACTAACAACACATGTACACCTATACAACCTCACACTTTTCTACCTTCTTATTGAGCACCTATTTCATAATAATGAATTGCATTTTTCTCAATAAAAAAAGGCATCCAAACTTGGGTTAAAAATCATGCCTTGATTTTGGGAAAAATTCAACACACTAAACCAAGACTTACAAAAATTTATAATTGACAAAAAATAAATCTCTCCATTTTGGGTGCATAGATAATAAATCCATAGAAAATAGGAGGCACTCTAAGATAAGCACTATGTTTGACCTTATCAACTCATCTCAAATTAGAAGATACTTTTAAATGGTTAGTAATAAATAAAAAATCACTATTTATAATGGATCCCACATCCCTTAATAATGTATTTACTAAAAAAATATTCAAATAATTAAATACATAGGACTTAAAATATTGAAGGAATATTAATCCTAAAATCCTCCTATATGAAATAAATTTTGTAAATACATCCATAGAAAAACATAATCAACTAAGTAAAAGAAATAATTCTTGTAGCCTTCCTGCACCAAGTCCAGACCTTTTTGTTCTCACAAAATGGGTATGATAATTCACAATATTCTCTCAAGTTCCAATCTTATTCAACTTAATTTTTCCATTTGCCACCATTTCCTAAATAAAGTGGTATTAAACATCCACATGATTAGTCAACTCATGATACATAAGACTTTTCACTAAATAGATTGCACTATGGCTATCATAACCAATTGGAATTATCTTGCAATATAAACTAATAATCAAGTATATAATATTTGTAACTATACCACTTCATTAGAGATGTGTTTAATAGCCATATACAATTTTTGTAACTATGGAGCACGTCTCTTACTCATCAAATTCACAACTCCTCCAAATAAAGTAAATATATACCCACTAGTGGACCTTTAACTATCCAAGTCACTTTCCCAATCTATATTAATTAAACTAGATGTATGCCCAATTTATTATCCATAATTTTGGTACTAGAATAAACCATAAAGTAATTAAAAGTACCACACAAATATATTAACACACTCTTCACATAATTCCAATTCTCTCTATTCGGGTTAGAGATAAAATTATTCAATAGTTCCACTATTTGCATAATATCTTGCCTAGTGCAAACCATTGCATACATTAAACTTCCTATAACACTAGCATTGGAATACTAAACATATCCTCAAAATTATCCTTAGTTTTGGAGCTCATATCTAAAGTGATATTTGTTCCAATAGGTAAAGTAATTCCAACTAACTTATAGTCCCTCATATAAAAACCATGTAAACTACTATCAACATACTTAATTTAAAATAAAATATATATTTTTTCCTTTAACCCCCTTGATTTCCATTCTCAATATGTATTTTTATACCTCCAAATATTTCATCTACAATTTACTTGAAATTTTGAGATTTCATCTCATTAATCATACCATTAGTGTTATTTAAAATAAACATCACATCTACATACAAGGAAACAATTAATATATGATCATCAATATTTCTAATGTAAACATAGTGATCCTCTTTGCTTCTTACAAAACTCAAATTCAAAAGAAAACAATAAAAAATTGATACCACATCCAGAAATATTGTTTCAAGCCATAAAGAGACTTCCTTAATAAGCAAACCAACTATTCTTTTCCTTTTACATCAAAACCCTTTGGTTGTTGAATATAAATTTCTTGTTCTAGATTTTTATGCAAAAATACAATATTAACTTCCAATTACTTAATTTAAAAATCATAAAAAACAATAGTGGATAAAAAATAATCTAATAGAAGATAATTTAGCAATTGGAGAGAATATTTCACCAAAATCAGCACCTTATATGTAATGCCCCACCATGAAAACCTTAAAGGACATCTAATAATGCACAATTTTTTTATTTATTTTTAAGTTAACATATGTGAAATGTACATTAAGTGTTAGGGTTAGAAAGGAAGATATCTAACAATTAAATGCAGATGTAATTAATAAACAATAAAACTAAAACACACATAAAATAAATTATAACACAGAGAATTTAATGTGGTTCACCCAATCCGGGCTACATCCACCAAACCGCAGCCATCTAATGATTTTATTATCTAGTGTAAAACCTATTACAATCTTGTGAATAATCATGTTTTCAATCATCTTGTAACCCCCATCTGAACCCCTTTTTAACAAGCTTAGAAGCTTCCAGATTAGGGTTCTACAAAGTCAGTTTTTTTCTTTTTTGTTAATTTTACCATTTTCGGTGACGACGCGAAAAAGTAGGAGGAAAAATTTTCTCAGGGGTTGTCGCCCCCAAACCCCCACCCAGGGCCTAGCCCGGCCCCGGACCCCGGCAAGGATACACACTAGGGTGTATAGTATAGCATGATCAATCACCACATACCAACAATCTCCCACTTCGAGATTGATCAGGGTCCACACCAACACAATCTCCCACTTGGAGACTAATCCTGGACAATAGTGTTGCACTTACAGCTCCCACTGGAAATAAGTACCTTGGACCCTGCTGCTCTATGATACTTGAATTCAACCTTGAAGGCCAACCAAAGCTGAAAAGGAGCTCAGCTTCTCCCTTTTCACCACCTTCATAAAAATATCCACTGGATTGGCATCTATATGTATCTTGTCCAGCTTGACCTGTCCATCCTCCAAAACTGACTGAATGAAATGATATCTCAACTGTATGTGTTTTGTTTTAGAATGCAAGGAAGAATTATTTGCAAGATGTATAGCACTTTTTCTATCTGTAAACAAGTAATTTCTAGCCTGTTGTTTTCCCAACTTGTCCATGAAAAGTTGCAGCCATATCATCTCATTTCCCACCTTTGTTGCAGCAACATACTCTGCCTCTGTGGTGGATAAAGCAACCACCTTTTTCAATCAAGAAATCCAACTCACTGTTGTCCCACCAACTATAAATACATAACCTATGGTACTCTACCTGGTATCTATATCCCCTACCAAATCTGCTAACAACTCCTACGACATGTGCAATATCTAGTCTCGTGCATACCATGGCATACATTAAACTTCCTACAGTTGAAGCATATGGTACCTTGGACATTTTTTCTTCCTCCTCATGTGTCTTTGGACACATATCCTTAGTCAATTTAACATGACTAGGCAAAGGTGTGCTGACAGCTTTTGCATTCTCCATATGAAATATTTGCAACACCTTTTCAACATAATTAGCCTGTGATAAAAACAATTTTCTATTTTTCCTATCTCTACAAATTTTCATATGAAGGATTTGTTTTACTTCCCCCAAATTCTTCATAGTAAAATATTTTACTAAATTTTGTTTTATCTCACTTATGTGATCCATGTTAGACCCTGCTAAAAGCATGTCATCAACATATAAACATAAAATAATGTAGTTGTCATTATCCAACCTCTTAAAATAAACACAATGGTCAGAATTACCCCTGTTGTAGCCTTTCTCAACCATAAAACTATCAAATTTTAAGTACCATTGTTGAGGTGCTTGCTTCAAGCCATATAAACTTTTCTTCAATCTGCACACTAGTTTCTCCTTACCTTTGACCTCAAATCCTTGTGGTTGTTCCATGTATATTTCCTCTTCCAAATCACCATGGAGAAAGGTTGTTTTAACATCAAGCTATTCTAAATGCAAATCTTTAGCAGCCACAATACTTAAAACAATATGAATAGAAGTCATTTTAACAACTGGATAAAAAATCTCATCAAAATCAATACCCTTTTTCTGTGTAAATCCCTTTATAACTAATCTGGCTTTAAATCTCTTCTTACCTCCATCCTCCTCTTTCAGCCTATAAACCCATTTGTTTGGTAAAGCCTTTTTACCTGAAGGTAACTTGCATAATTTCCAAGTCTGATTTTTCAGCAAGGAGTCCATTTATTCTTCCATTCCATGCTCCCACTGAACCTTGGTATCCACCTTCATAGCTTCATCATAATATTCTAGTTCACCAGCATCAGTTAAAAAAATAGTATACAAATAGGAAGAGAATCTTTTTGGAGGTCTAATTATCCTTGAAGATCTTCTAACATTCACAGGAGTTTGTGGTATTTGTTACTGTTGTTATTGTGGAGCATGAGGAACCACTGAAACGTCATTGTTTGGAATATCATCCAACACTGCATAATCATTTTCTTTCTTCTCATGTTGCAGCAACAAATCTTTGTACAACACTTTCTGATTGAATATGACATCCCTACTTCTCACAATTTTCTTCTTTTTAAAATCCCAAAGCCTATAATCAAATTCATCAATTCCATATCCAACAAATATACTTTTCTTTGATTTTGCATTAACCTTGGTTCTATTTTCATAATCTACACATGTGCAAATGCTTCACAACCAAAGGTTTTGAGAAAAGAATAACTCACCTTCTTACCTTTCCATGCTTCCTCTGGAATACTACAACCCAAAGGATTAGAGGGACATCTATTAATTAAATAAAAAATAGTGTTTACAGTCTCTACCCATATTTTTAAAGGCAGCCCAGCATGCAATCTCATAGTCCATGCACGCTCCATTATTGTTCTATTCATGCGCTCAGCCACTCCATTTTCATGTGGAGTCCTTGGAACCATTTTCTACCTACGAATACCATTAGAGGAATAATAATCTTCAAACTCTTTGCTGCAATACTCACCACCATTATCAGATCTGAGACATTTTAGCATTTTACCCATCTCATTCTCAACCAAGCTTCTCCATTTTTTAAAAGTTTTAAATACATCAGATTTTTGCCTAAGGAAATAAATTCATACCTTCCTAGTTGCATCATCAATGAATGAAACATAATACTAAGAGCCACCGAGAGAAGATACATGAGCTGGTCCCCATACATTTGTATGCACAAGCTTTAATTTCTCATCTTTCTTTTGCTTCCCATCCTTGAGAAAACTTACTCTCTTTTGTTTTCCATACACACAAATTTCATAGAAATTTATATTAACACATTTTAGACCTAGTAAAACATTATTTCAATGAAGTACTTTCATACCTTTTGCACTCATATGCCCAAGTCTATTATGCCACAGTGTTGATTCAGAGTCCATAGCAACTATATGATCTTCTACCTCCTGAACTGTAGCAACTGTTCCTGAATGTTGACCTTTTTGCATAACAATTAAAGTAGAAGGAACAGTATGACATGTACAAAGATATAAGGTTCCTACTTTCACACCTTTTGCTACCACTAAGGCACCCTTTGTGACCTTCCAATTTTTATCACTAAATGTAACAACACAACCTTCATCATCTAGTTGCCTTACTAAAATTAAATTTTTGCTTAACTTTGGAACATGCCTTACCTCATGTAGTAGCCAATGATTCCCATTTTGAAACTTAATCTTGATTCATCCCTTTCCAACAATCTGACAAGGTTCATTATCTCCTAAATAAACCAGCCCAAAATCCCCTTGGACATAATCAAGAAAATAATTTCTATGGGGGGTAGCATGAAATGAAGCCCCTAAATCTAACACCCAAGAATCATCAGCATTATCAAGGGAAAGAATCAAAGAATCCTCATCAGATTTATTACTTACCACATTTGCCTCTTTACTTCCTTCCTTTTTGTCTCCTTTATTTTTTTGAGACCAGCAATCTTTCTTTAAATGACCCAACTTACCACAGTACCAACAATCCCTCTTGTCTCTAGATTGGGACCTTCTATCCTTTGATTTTCCTTGTGAATTCCCATGATTTCTAGAATTGTTTCCTCTCTCCTTTGTTCTACCCCTTCTTTCTACATTCAAAACACTTCCTGATGTGGATGTTCCACCTGAGCTTTTCCTACGAATTTTCTCTCAAAATAACACCAACAACATCATCAAATTTTAGTGTATTTGAACCAGAAATAGAATTGCTAACAGTCATTACCAAGCTATTCCAGCTTTCAGGCAAAGAACACAGAATCAAAAGAGCCCTAAATTCTTCATCAAATTTTACTTTTACAAAATTTAATTGGCTGGTGACCGTATTAAACTCATTCAAATGATCAGTAACTGACCCACCTTCTACCATTTTCATATTAAATAAACGCTTCATAAGAAATACCTTATTCGAAGTAGAAGGCTTTTCATATAACTTCACCAGGGTTTCCATCAACTCTTGAGTTGTCTTTGTTGTTCTAATATTGAATGCCACCGATTGTGCCAGGGATAAACAAATACTACCAAGAGCCTTTCTATCCAAAATATCCCAGTCCTCATCAGCCATTATTGTGGGTTTTGTTGGTTTTCCCTTCCAATGGCCACCATAAATCCTTTTGATAGAGGTAGTCCTCCATTTGCATCTTCCATAACTGATAGTTCTTCCCATTAACTTCTCAACCTTCTTACCCTCATTTGCCATTACTCCCACTCAACCGTGAGACTCCCACTTAACCATGAGACCTTCCTATAGACGATAATTGAAACACAACCTGCTCTGATACCACTTGTTAGGGTTAGAAGGGAAGATATCTAACAATTAAATACAGATGTAATTAATAAATAGTGAAACTAAAACACACATAGAATAAATTATAACACAGATAATTTAACGTGGTTCAACCAATCCGAGCTACATCCACCAAACTGCAGCCATCCAATGATTTTATTATCTAGTGTAAAACCTATTACAATCTTGCGAATAATCATTTTTTTCATCATCCTGTAACCCCCATCCAAACTCCTTTTTAACAAGCTTAGAAGCTTCCAAATTAGGGTTCTACAAAGTCATTTTTTTCTTTTTTTGTTGATTTTACCTTTTTTGGTGACGACGCGAAAAAGTCGAGCCTCGACAAGGATACATGTCGGGGTGTACAGTATAGCATGATCAATTGCCACATACCAACATTAAGTTCCCCAATGCATGACAATCAAATAAATGAATACACTAGTCACCTTAAGTCCTCTAGGGTACATGATGGAAACATTACGTAAACTAATCATAACACATTGATAATGAACGAAATTCCAAATTACATTACAAATTGTGACCAAGCATAAATTAATAAAATCATGCATCCATCATAATTCTAACATTAAAGCATTCACATTTGATAACTCAATAAAATAAAGATTCACTCAATTTTAATAACCATGAACATGTATTATAATCATGAGAATACAAGAATCATATTTCCACAGATACAACATGTTCATAAGGTGATAATCACAATCACTAATCATAAAAGGAATACAAAGGTACACTTGTACATTACTTATGCTTCCAGTACATTACATCGCTCAATCACATGAGTTTACAACATTAATTCCCAACACACATGGGTGTAATACATCAATACATAAGTATGATAGAATAAAGAATATACATCTGACAATAAAGTGAACTCTGGAACATTTTGCATCTTAGTAGCATTGCACTATACGAACAGTGACAGGGAACCCAACAGGGTGCATGGCACATTCCACCCGAACGTGTGGAATCAAGGGCCCAACCCCCATGCCCAGAGTAGACAAGAAAGACCCACGATCCAAGGTAGTCAAATAGATGACCATGTGACCCAACCACAAAAGAGCAACCAAAACACATAACGTTAAACAACATCAATGACACAACAAGATGATTGCTTCTAGAGACATGCAAAAACAATGACAAGGGGTACTATGGGAGAGTGTCATCACATGGCCCTACATGGGTTACCTAGACTGCCTCTCAAAAGGCACCAACCCCCATCTATGGTTACCCAAACTGCCTCTCCAAAGGTGTCGGCCCCATAGGGTGACATGTGTGGAACTGCTAGCCACTCATGAGGACGAGGTAGCGACCTTGCCGACCATGGACTTCTCAGCCCCCCATTAGTCTGTGAGAGCACTAATGGTGTGGATGAGGTATCTAACTTATCTTTTAGTTACATTAACCTACCCAACCCACTAGTGTGTTTTATCATGTTTTCACTTGTTAAACCAACTCGTTCATGGGTTACCCAAGCTTCCTCTTTGTGCGTCGGCCCCCATGACAAGCCACTCTCCCTAATAGCCCAAAAACAAAACTCACAACACCAAGGGTGCACCAAATCATGTAAGCATAAAAACCACAACAACCAAGAATATGGGTGAGGCATGAACCTTCTCGCACAAAGTCATAACAAGAGATGTAACAACAGTGCCAATAGTCAAAACCAAATATCATCAATGAGTGACAAAGGTCAACTCACAGAAAAACCAACACAAACAAGTTTAATCCCTTGCCTCTGGAAGCCAAATACTCATGCTAAGAGTTCTGCATACTATCCCATATGACTAGGTACAAGGTCTCGGCACATTGGAAACATTACAAGTGGAATATCATAACCAATCATGGGAACATGAGAACCAACTTTTCATTCACAAGCACAATCCAAATAACAAGTCTAACAGGAACCCTACCATAGTTACTATGTCTATTTACACGACCATTTAACATTATGCAAACTCTAATACATCTTTATGTATATGCTTAAGTATGTAAAACTCAATAGGTAATTCTACACGTGCAAGGTACTAAACTTTAGAGCATCTTTTAAACTAATTCAACTTGCATTTAAAGTAACAATACAAGGAACGTTAAATAACCATATTTTATATCCAATTACATGTTTTTACTACACTAGTTTTCTTAACCAATAAACCTATAAATACAAATCTATACATAAAAGAAATATATATATATATATATATATATCTACACCCTCGTAATATGCCAATATTATTCATTAGTTATTATTTTCAATAACACATTTCAAATGAAAATTACATCAGCAACATACATTTACCTATGTTTATATATACTTAATTGCATACATATTAGCATAATAAATCGGTATAAGTATATATAATACCATTTTCTCTTACACCTTAGACAGGCTAAAAATACAAAAGCAAATGTATATATGTATATTTTTAAATCTCGTGCATTTATTCACATAATTATCAATAGAATCATAAATATACCAATGTAAATCTTATCAAGACAATCTTTGATTTAACAATACAATTATAAATCTAATTAATAACATCCCCACCAATTAGCATAAAGCTTATCCGTTGGAAAGCTAAGGAGACTAGGGTGAATGGAGAGGGAGCAGGAGGGCGTGGCTAAGCCTAGGTGCAACCACCAAATCTAAAGCTTTGTTTAGAAGTTGAACATAAAACCATGCTATAAAGTGATAAACAAAACCAAGCAATAAGAATTGATAAAAAACCCCACACAAGAGTCTCCACAAGGAGCGGCTAAGGGTGGCTACCAACAGCAGCATAAGTAAAGAAGAAAGGACACGGCTACAGAACATCATATCAACATAAGGAAAAAAGAGAATAACTAATAAGAGTCTACTAGTTACCATAACAAAAATATAATTACTCAAGCTTATATGGATGATGGCAACAACATTCTATAAAATTAGCTGACAGAGCTTTGATTCTAATTCAAGGTGTAGGTTGATACAAGGGGAGCCACAAATTTCCTCAAATTCAATATGTGAATTCAGTGTAAAAGCCAAGATAGAGGCGATTGCCTTGCTCAACATGGGAGGACAAGAAACTAACATTAGGAGTCAACAATAAACGATGGCTCAAAGATATTGTTGCATGCACATATCAAGTAGAGTTGGGTGCCATCACAACTCACACACAGTTGTTTTCCACACCCATGGCATTACCAATCCACTCACCTAACTACAAAACCTGACGCCAAGGTAAATCTCCCAACAGATAGCAACTAGGTCGATAAGGAAGGCATTGGGTGCCACTCACAAGTTTTCCCTCAGCCAAAATCCAACGGCAAGAATCCATAGCTAAACAACATTCACCACAAGAAAAATGGCTAGAATGGGAAGAGGCAAATAGGGACGCATAACAGTGTAAGAGAAATTGATATAAAGAGGAACAAATGGTGAATAACTATCTGAAGTTGTTTCGTAAACAGATCCACTCATTCAAAAGAAGGTAAATGTAGAATTGAACCAATACAAGGGGTGAACACCATTTAAACGAATGGATACAAGATTTAAAATGCAATACATTGCATGCTGCTACGGAACCAACAAGAAATCTCATGGCATGCAACCTAGAAAAATAAACTAGGTTTAGAAGGCTTAATGGAACAAAATACATGTAAGAAAAACTAAGAGCCAACCTAAATTCCTCGTTTGAAATGGAGATGTCGAACGCAGGTGACCTCTTTCCTGAAACCCTTCCAACATTCATTCTCCATAGCGAACCTCCAGATCCTCCAAAAAGGAAATTTGTAGCTTCTATTACCGAGCAAGAAAGAATTATTAGGAAAACGAGTTGTTTTTTTCTTTTTTTTGTTGCTAAATCCTCCCCCAAAATTAAAACTGAAATTAAAAACTGAAAATCCCTTCTTTCTCTTCTTCCTATTTAAAATTGAGGAAATTGCTTATCATCTTCAAATACAAATCAAAGGATAAATCATTAAAATTCACAAAGATGGCAAGTTGTTTATTTTTCAGTTCAAGCTTACGCATGTAATTGCATGTTGAATACTTCCTTTTTTTCAAGTCTTTTTTGTTTTAATCTACTTTAAAACAATAATATTCATCTCCTTTTTTAATTAATTAAAAACTCATTATAATAATACTTATCATTAATTTTTGTTTTTTTATTTCACATTACTATCAATAATTATTAAAAAAAATTAAATATAATACTCTTTACAAAGCAATTTAAATAACCCCAAGGTACTTGTCCTTCCTCCACATCATGTACCTCCCTTCCACCTCACTTCCACATCATCTTATCCTTGGTCATCTCACATTCAACATGTCAAAATGTGAGGGCTTGTGAGTCCTCAACTCACCATAGCACTACATCTTGATCTTGGTGGCTCAATCTCAACCATTGAATTCTCTAGAGAATTCAAATTTCCCTATAAATACCCCCTCCTCTAAGGCATTTTTAACACTTAGTCATTTTGCACATAAATGTTGTCATTTTGAACACTCAATTCACAAATCATCTTCTCTTACTTAGCCAAGCTATTTTAGCCATTTGCATCCCACCATATAATTAATCTTGCATTTAGTCATATCAATAGCCATCCAAGGAGCACACAAGAACTCAAAATCAAGGGCCAACCAAGGAATTTCAGCTACAAAGAGAAGGTATAATCATTTGCAATCTTCTTTTATTTTATCTCTTTGTATTAGCAATTTATTAGGCTAATCTTGAGGTGTCTCTTTGTGTTTTTCCTTATTGCATTGTTGTTGTTTTTGCATATTTAGGGTTGATAAACATTTAGGATCACATTTCTAGCATGCCCGGTGGGACCCACAAGCAGGTTCCTCTATTTTACGTTTGTTGTTGTTGAGATTGTTTGTAGGAACAGGTCGCAAAGGGGCGACTATGCCCTCATGTACACTGCAAAGGGGTGACTACACCCTCTGGTTCATTGCAGAGGGGCGACTACACCCTCTTGTACACTGCAGAAGTTCAACTGTGCTCTCCTGTTGTTGCAGAAGTTCAACTGTGCCCTCCTGCTACTGCAAAAGTTCAACTACACCCTTTTGTTTGTTGCAGAAGTTCAACTACGCCCTCCTACTGCTGCAGAAGTTCAACTATGCCCTTCTATTTGTTGCAAAAGTTCAACTACACCCTCCTCCTGCTACAGAAGTTCAATTGTGCCCTCTTGCTACTATAGAAGTTCAACTACGCCCTTTTGTTTGCTGCAGAAGTTCAACTACGCCCTTGTGTTTGCTGCAGAAGTTCAACTATGCCCTCCTACTGCTATAGAAGTTCAACTGCACCCTCCTGTTACTGCAAAATTTCAACTATGCCCTTTTATTTGCTACAGAAGTTCAACTGTGCCCTCCTATTGCTGCAGAAGTTTAACTGTGCCCTCCTGCTGCTGCAGAAGTTCAACTGTGCCCTCCTACTGCTGCAGAAGTTCAACTATGCCCTTCTATTTGCTGCAAAAGTTCAATCACGCCCTCCTACTACTGTAGAATTTCAAATACACCCTTCTGTTGCTATAGAAGTTCAACTAAACGCTTTTGTTTTCTACAAAAGTTCAACTGCCCCCTTTTGTTTGCTGCAATGGGGTGAATATGCCCCAAAACAACACAGTTTGAAAGGTAAAACAACCATTTTAGCTTCATTTTTGCTCCCATTTTTTGTTGTTTTTAGATCTTAACCCCCTAACATTATTTTTTGCAAGGATATTTATGTTTTTTCTAACATTTTGCAGCATATTCTTATGTAATTGGCAAAGAAAGAAGGATAAAATAACTAACATTTGCTTGCAGGACCTTCTGTTTATACAGATTTCCAAAGATATCCTTGTTTTTCGTTAATCTAGGAACATAGTTTAATTAGGGGGGGTAATATCCATTGTTTGTTGTGTCTATCTTTTTTTGTTACCAAAAGGGGGTATTAGCTTGTTTTCACTTTCCCCTTGCACTTCGTGTGAGCCTGGGGAGTAGTTGGAAATTATTAGTGTCTTCTTTCTAGTGGGACCTACTTGGGGATTTCGTCACCCCAAGGGACGATTCCAACCATGCATACCAGTGGGGTATACAAAGGAGGGAGATCGAAAGTTGTACCTCAATCCAGTCACGTCGTAATTGGTGGAGCGTCGAACCTAGGGTGATACCTAGATAGATGTGAAGAGTTGGTTTGAGCCCTTCAATATCTCACTGGGGTTCCTGACTCACACTTGTGATGGGATGGTGTTTACGGTTGTGCCTCACATACCGAGAGTATATCGAGGACTCCCTAGGCATCTTGTGCATCCTAGATTAAGACCTTTATTGGGCATACCCTTAATACTAATCATAGGATTGTGCTTGTTTGAAAGTGTTTTTTTGTGAGAAACCAGTAAACTTTTTGACAAATTGGCCTTATTGTTGTCATTTTAAGTCCTTGCCATAGTCATTTTCATCAAAACCAGGTCCCTGTTCACTACAATGTGGTGAATTTTCCCTCCTGATTACTGTAGTGGGGTGAATTTTCCCTCCTGTTTGTTGTAGTGGGGTGAATTTTCCCTCCTGAACAATTAAAATCGCCCTGTTTAGCTTAGTTTAGCCTCTAAACCATTGTTTAATCATTCCAAACCTCTTTTTTATCATCCCAAACCTCCGTTTTGTCATTCTAAACCTCTGAAACCCCCATTTTATCATTCTAAACCTCCATTTTATCATTCCAAACCTCTGTTTAGCCTCCAAACTTTCATTTAATCATCCTAAATCTCCATTAGTCATCCCAAGCATCCATACATTTATTCTCTCAATCCACCCACTCGTTTTGAATTTTTTGGTAACTCGTTTGGAAGGCCCATATCATCACCTAGTGAACTTGATTCACCAAAATCTTACCATTTGCATCACCTAATCCATATCACATCAACACCACTCATCATCAAATCACCTTAACCTCGTATTAAAATTTGTTACCCAAATTGACCTTAGCGCTTGAATTTGATTGTTATTCTTCATATCAATCACTAACTTTGACCCAAATCAATTTACTTCTATCTTGAGGTGAATTTGGTGTCATAAGTTATCATCCTCGGCCCTAATCAATCCATTTCTATCTTGAGGTGGATTTGGTGTTGTGATCATCCACCAGATCAATCAATGCTCTAGGTCACTAAGGGTGATGTTTTTTTACTAGATTAGGGTCCCTCACATCTTCTATCATCCAATCACACCTATCCAATCACTCAATCTATTTTATCCAATCATCCAATCAAACCAATCACACTTATCCAATTATCTAATTGATCCAATCACATCCATTCAATTGATCCAATCACATCCATTCAATTGACCCAATCCAATATATCTTAACAATCCAATCCAATCCAATCTATCCAATCAAAATCCAATCTAATCTATCCAATCAAAATCCAATCTCAACCAATCAAAATCCAATCTATCCAATCAATATCCGATCCAATCAAAATCCAATCTTAACCAATCAAAATCCAATCTCATCCAATCAAAATCAAATCGTTCATCAAGGACATCTTTATAATCTGCCCATAGCACATTTGCATGCCTATTCAAACTAGGTCACAAGCCAAGAAGCAAATGGCACAACAACAAGGTAAAAATTCCCAAGTGAACATGTCTCAAGATCTTAATAACAATGCAAATCCTACAAATGGTACAAATGTCTCTCAAGATCCTAACAATGGAGTGAACATCCCCCAAGACCCTCATAATGGCACTTCATCACACTCCAACACCAAAAATAAGAAAAAATCACCACATGGCGAAGAGAGTATGGCTAATGAACCTAAACTCACGCTTGAGGAACATTTAAGCAATCTCGCCAATGTGCAAATGACTGATCACCTATTCAAAAAACATGCGGAAGAAATTTTGGCCCACCTAATTGAAAAAGGTGTCAAACCTCCATCAGGTGTTGACTTATCCAAATATAGGAGTTCCACATCTAATATACCCCAAGGTTCACAAAACGTACTAGATGGTTCGTACATCCCCCATGTTCCTCCAGTAGAGGGTTAGCATCAACCTGAATTTGGCAACGTCATTCTTTATCATGTTAACCATCCCCCACACACCAAAATCTCAGTCATGGGGGCTCCTCAATTTTCTGATCCCAATAATCCTTTCACCTATGGCATGTCGTAAAATGTTCCACAACCTTCGCCATTAATGCTAACAGCACCACCCCTTTCGGGTCAACCTCCAGTCAACATTAGGGGCAACCCTTTTACCGCATTTCCTCCACCTCCTGGGGCCAAAAATCTACCACCACTTTCGTACACATCTCAACAGCCTCCTCAATCTAACCTACCAACTCAATTACCTCCACAAGGTACATCCCAACCAAATGATTCAGTTGGTACCCAACAACCTCCTTTATAGAACGCCTCTATGTTATCTCAACCACCTCATTAGCAACAACCCCCGCATAATGCTTTAGTTTCTTCACAACAACCACAATACCAATCACAAGGCAATCCATCCCGACCTCTCACCCAATCCATATCCACATTCCTCGCATCCATTTTACATCCACAAGCTCAACCACAACACAACATCCCATCTCGGCCCACGCAACAGTTGACATCACAACAACACCCTCCTCAGCATTATTACTATCATAACCAACAGCAGTTCCAGCAACAACCACCCTATGTGGCCTCCCAACAATCACAATAGTACCTTCAATACCAACAAACCAATCCACAATATCACATTCAATCTCCTCAGCATTCAGTCGCGCATTCTTATCAAAAAAATCCATACTATTCCTCACAAAAACAACCTCCATACCAACAAACACCCCTGACACATTAGCAGGGAACGCCATCCTCTCATTATCAAAATCCTTACATCCATCTTCAAACATTATCTCAACAAGATCCACAGTCATCCTATCATCCCTATCCATCCAACCCACCTACCTTGATTGTACAACTAGTCAACGCGGATCTATTGGAAATTAAAGCTTCTTTGAAAGATCTCCAAGTGGGGATTGGTAAACAATCATTTAAATTCGAAGATATATGTCCCTATCCATTTGATCTATCCATCTCACTAATTCCCTTCCTGAAGCACTTTGAGATACCAAGGTTTGGCAGATACAAGGGAAACAAAGATCCTAAAGCCCACTTGCAAGAGTTTTACTCCCAATTTCAGGAAGTTATGGACAATGACAACTACCTCTTGCATTTGTTTCCACGGAGCCTGATAGGAAATTCCCTTGAATGGTTCATGAGTCTAGAATGAGGGTCCATAAAATCCTTTGTGGATCTTTCAGAAAAATTTGTTTCTTACTTCTCCTTCAATTTGGAAAAAGACACTGATACTTTGGACCTTCTTAAGGAGAAGCAATGTGAAGATGAAACCTTTTCTAGCTACCTTCAAAGGTGGCGAGCACTAGCAAGCTGAATGAAAACCCCTCTCAAAGAGAAAGACATGGTCACCCTCTTTGTGGAGAACTCACATCCCGACATGGCTCACAATTTTAGGTTGCACTGTGTTACCACTTTCACTGAAATAGTGGAAAAAGGACCCATCCTTGAGCGTGCCCTTATTGTCAGAGGACACATCAAGATACATAACCATGACAAAGAAAGGCCATCTGGTGATAAGTCATGCTTTTGGAACAAGAACAAAAACATAGTGAATGATGGTGTCATTGACACTAAACATGTTCAGGTGGCTAGTACATCCTAGAGGAAAAAACCATCTATGCCTAATGCCATATCCATGCCACAGGGGGCATCTCACCCTCCTCAACAGTCGAACCAAAATAGTCAAGGGAACACTGAAGTTTAAGAATCCAAATGTCTTCTCTGAATCATGGTGCACACTAGAAGTGTGATCAATAGTCAAATGAAAAAAGTCACCATCAGAAGCAAAATATACAAAGTAACACAATTGAGATGAATGATCAACGATCCCAATAGTAATAATCTCTCAACTCTCGAAGTCTCTAATGATAATTGAATTAGGAGTGAACTCCACAGTTCTCCCATCTCTACCATGTGTAATTTGATATATGAAAAGAAGTTTCTTGTTAAATGATGAACACACAAAACATCCTAAAAAGTGTTTTCCCCAAAAATAATAGACCCCTTCCTAATTACACGCATGTATGTATTGTTTCCCATCAAAATAGGGGACATATTACAAGGCTGAAAAGAAGAGAATATAGACTACAAAGATGCCATATGGTGAGATAATCCTAAATCTAGAAGTCATCTCCCTAATCCATGACATAGAAAAGAACAAAGAGCATGTCCTTTCATTCCTAGTGTAGAATCCAAACTAGTTGTGCCCTTGTTAGACCATTTTGAAGAAAAAGAAAGAGAAGGTGATTTAGACATTCTAGAAGGAAAAGCAATACTATTCTATTTAAGAATATTTTTCAACTCATCAATATCATTCTTATAATAGTGTTCTTCATGTCCTTCCTTCTTGCAATATGCACAAGTAGGCCTCTCCTTCTTAGATTTTTTCCCCTTAAAAGAGGATGATGAATCAATGGAATCATGTGATTGAGATTCCTTTCGCTACTCTTGTGATTTGTTTTTTTGTTTCTTTCCTTTCCCATTTGAATTCTTTCGATCTTTGGTGCCTTATGATGCAATAAGTTCCTGTAATGTGGAAGACTTCAACTTTCCCATGCAAACCAACTTATCCTATTCCTGAGTGAGAGATGAAGAAAATTCATCAAGTGATGGCATAGTGAATCAATTACCAAGTGCATCCTTAGTGGCAGAAAAGGTAGGGGTGAGTGCAAGATCACGGGGGTCCAAATAGTTGTGATATGACAAAAAAGTGGCTAATGACTTTTTTTACTTGAATTTGATGAAATGAAAATGGTTTATTGAGAAAATTGTTATCTTTCCAAAAAATAGATATGCCTTATTTGGAATTAAATAGATAATTATTATTAATTTTCTACATTCTAAATAAAGTCTTGATTGATAGGCTAATTGAAAAACATCTATAATTCTTAAATGATTTCACAATTTTTGAATCTGAAAGATGTGTCACATTCTATGCTTCCCATAATATAGGCTAAAAAATAAATAAAAAATTAATTTCATAATTTTTTTACCAAGTTATGGTGGTTAGACAAACATATTTTAATATTTTTCAAAAAATTTAATAAAAAAATCATAACTAATTATTTACTCGAAAAAGTATTACAAAAAAAATGCAGCACATTCAGAAATGTTTCCTCTACTCATATTGACAGTTTTAAAAAAAAAAAAAATCTTGTACGTAGGTTGGTTAGACATACACCTGCTTTTTATTTTTTACCAAAAAATTAGTACTATTGCAATGAAATTTCAAATTTTCACCAAATAAATTTACTTTTTTTCTAAAAAAGGAAGAGTATCTTAGGAACTACATTCAATTTTCTGCAAATTATGTTAATAACTTATTCAAATTATTCTGTCAAGTTTCCTACTTTGTTTTTTTGAATTTTCATTGCTAGGCCTAGTTTGGACCCCCATGATCCTGCACTCACCCGTAGATACAAAAACTGAATAATTTGGTCAAAGCTTGGAAAGAATGGAAAGTATCAACAAAATTCCTCTTTTTGAATACCACACTGATTTAAATGCAACCTAAGAGATTTGAGTTTCATGAAGAAGTCTTAGGTGTTGTCAAAATCTAAAGGATTTAAGCCAATAAGCTCATTCTCCAACTGAAATCCTCTCATACTATCTTGCTTCCCAAAAAAAGACTCTAATTGAGTCCATATCTAATTGGGTGTGGTGCAAGATTCAACATGAAAGAGAAGATTAGGAGACATAAATGTGCCTAATGTCCCAAAAGCCTTATCACACCTATTAAACCATTTTCTCTTCTGAGTAGCACCTAAGGTTCAAGCTCTTATACAATGTAGAAATTGTTGATTCAACCCAAAAGACCTAGAAATCACCTGCAAGCAATACCTATCACAATAGCGAAGATAAAAAAATCAAGAATATGCTCAATAACCCTAATAATTGTATTGATTCAAAATACTTGAATGAATATTACAATGAAAAACAATCCTTATGAAAAGGAGATATAAACCCTAGATCTAAACCCTAGGTGAGGATTAAATTATTCTCTAGCAAGTGTCATCATCCTAAGCAATGTTACAATATGTGCTTTTATTAGCCAATATAATAATTAAAAATGCAATTCCTATTTTTAGCTTATGTGAATAAAGTAAAAGGTGATCTAATTAATTAATCATGATTAATTAATTAATTAGATGATTATCCTTTTACTCCAATAGTAGTATTTTTTCCTTATGATGCCTACATTCTTACAAAATTCATCAAATTCCTTAGAACAATATTCTCCTACATTATTAGATCTTAAACCTTTATTTTATGTTCTAATTTCTTCTCTACCGAGACTTTAAATTCTTTAAACTTAATTAAAACTTTATAACTATTACTCATAAAATAAATCTAGGTAAACCTTGAAGGATCGCCAATCGATACAAAATACCAATATTTTCCAATAGAATCAATATCTATAGTATTAAATACATCAATATGAATAATTCTTAATTTACTCTTTACTTTATTATTTCCTAGAGGAAAATATGCTTTTATTTTTCTCAAAGTTACATTGCTCATAGAAATTAAAATACTCATCAAAAAAAGAGAAATTATCAAATAAATTTGATTTAAAATAGTTTTTTAAAATATTATGTATTGTGTTCAATCTATAGTGCGACAACATACATTATTTTTAGAAATTTCATTTACAAAGGTAGATTTATATAAATTATTGGCATTAATACTAAACAGAGTTCCCAATGCTACCCCTCTTTCTACTACCAAGCTTACTCTTAACAATCTATAACCATTCTTATCAAATGTTACATGAAATCCCAAATTTTTCAATTTAGATATAAAATGATATTTCTATCCAATATAACAATATTTAAAACAACATGAAATATTTTGGTCATCCCATCATTGAATAATAACTATACCTTTTGTCATCCAATAATAGGATATGAACTATTATCCACAAGGTAAAATTTACCTCCATAATATTCTTCATATTTGGAAAACCACTTCTTGTGAGGAGTTATATGGTAGGATTATCCCAAGTCAATCAACCATTTTTTGTTAAAAATATTATTGTAGGAAGACAATAAAAATTTGTCACCTAATTTAAATGCCTTTTTCCATAGAGGAATCCTCAATTCCTTTCTTTGGTATTCCTTATTAATATGTCCCCTCTTTTTTGCAATTCCAATACTTCACTCTATTATTGTTACTAAGAGTTTTATATCTACCCCTAGACTTGTTTTGAGGCCTCTTCTATTCTCCTTTTGATCCATCTCTTTCCCTCAACCTTCCCTAATACAAGGAGCATCCAATGAGCTATCCATAGTTTTCTTTCTCATTTCCTATGATAATAATATTTCAATAATAACATCCATCATGGTAAATCGAGATTGACACTAAAAGAAATAATAAAATTCTCCCATGAATTAGGCAAAGAACAAATAATCATAATGCATTTATCTTCTTCATAAATAATAAAATTAATTGAAACTAATTGAATCAAAATTAAATTGAATGAATTTAAATGCTCAATAGTTGAGTCAACTTCCTTCATTTTTAGAGAAAATAATTTTATTTTCAAATATAACCTATTTGCTAGGGTCTTGTCATGGTAGATGTCACCCAAACATTTCTATAAGGAATATGTGACAGGCTCTTCAACTACATTTAATAAAACTAAATTTTTAAGAAAAAGTTATAGTGTATTACACGATTTGTTGTCCAGTTTTTCCTACTCATCTTGACCCATTTTATTGAATTAATTATCTTTTGTTGTAGCCATCCATTGATTTGTCTCTCAAAGAATATCCTTCATTTTTATCTTCTACAAATCATAATTGTTTTGATTAATTTTTTAATATCCAATCAAGATGTAGATGTAGCCATGGCTATCAAACACAAAAATATATAAAATAAATCAATAAAACTCCCACTATAGCATGGAGAATCTTCACACTTCCACCAAAGAAGAAATTTTGGCCAAGCTCTAATACTAAATGTCTAAAATAAAGGTAAAAAATTGTAATATGAAAATGTTAAATTTATGCTAAAAATATAAAATTAATCTATATGATACCAATGGAAATTTGAGCAAATATAAATCAACAATAACAAAGAAATTAGCAAGAATAAGAGAATTACACAAAAACAATATTAAAGTGGAGAAAACCCCTTTCAAGGTTAAAACTTCGATATAAATAAGGCCAAGTATATATTATCTTGAAATAAGAATACAAGATAATTACTTTTTTCCTTCATCCAAACTGATAACATTTATGTACCTATACAACCTCACACTTCTCTACCTTCTCAAGAACTCATTTCATAATAATTAATTACATTCTTCTCAATCCATAAAATATGGCATCCAAACTTGGGAAAATTCATGCCCTAATTTTGATATAAAGTTTGAACATGCTAAACCAATACTCTTACAAATTCATAGTTGATAGAAACACAATCTCTCTATTTTTCAACACCTAGGTTTTCAATCCATTAAAAATAAGACACTCCAAGATGGGTGCCTAGTTTGATGTTATAAACTCATTTCAAATTATAAGGTTATTTTACCTAATAAATAGTAAATAAATAATTATAGTTATCAATGGATCCCACTGTCATGCCCCAAATTTTACACAACTAAACAATACACAACCACCAATTTTTTTTGAGCAAATATGTATAAACACTAATAATTACTAACCACACACAAACATGGTAACATACTAATGATAAGGTTAGTAATAAATATCCCTAATCACATTGATTTTAATAACATGAACATATTAGTATTATATTTACCTTCATTCCTTGTCATTTATCAGAGCCAAGGTTGCAAACACTAGGGTCTTTGGGTAGTGTAGTCCATTAGGTTACCGTTTGTGCAACTCTTGTGCTCATGTGGTACTTTATCTTGTGGCGCAGAACTATGCCTCGAGGTAGAGGATGTGGCCGTGCAAGAGGCCATGGTGCCGGTCGTAGAGCAAACCAGCGAAGCCCCTCAGTTCCTAGCTCCCATGGTTCTGAGCATGAGGAACATCAGAGTCATCACAACATTCCATCAGGTGGCCAGAATCCGGCACATCCTGGTTTTGACGGTCAGTTACAGCATATTCTTGGTGAGATCCTTGACCGATTAGGACCCAGGCCAGATGAGGTACACCAAGTGGAGAGGGAGAGAGAGAGGTCTCCGAGACGTAGGGATACGGATGTGGTTCTAGATGCAGTCGTAGCAGGCCATATGAGAGATTTGATGAGGGCACACCCTCCTACTTTTGATGGTTCTGAAGGAGGTCTTGAGGCTGAGACCTGGTTAATTGGCTTAGACCATTGCTTCGCCATGCACCCCTACGGTAGCAATACCAAGGCTCGGTGCGCAGTTATGCACTTGCGAGGCTTCGCGTCTACTTGGTGGCGTCTTGAGGAACAGAAACTGCACCTTGATCTCAGTATGGTTACTTGGGAGTTGTTCCTAGACAGGTTCAGAGCTCGTTTCCTCTCAGTTCACTGGAGGCAACGCAAGGCTGACGAGTTTCATGATCTCAAGCAATTGTCTATGTTAGTGGAGCAGTATGAGAGGCGCTTCTATGAGTTGAAGCAATATGCAGGGATTAGCCACGATGAGGGCATGTTAGTGCAGAATTTTGTTCGAGGCTTGAATGCCCGCATCAGTGGTGGTGTACGAGTCTTTGAGCCGAAGACGATGGAGATGGCAGTGGAGAAGGCTCGCTTAGTGGAGGAGAATTTGGCCATGGCTTTGGGTGGTCATATCGGAGTACAGATTGGTAGCACGCCCACACCTGGTTACGTTACTCATGGAGGTCAGTCGCAGGGAGCAGGAGCTTCTAGGAACATGAACCCACCTTCTAAAGGGGGTCAGCAACGTCAGCAGCAGCAGCATCAACAACAACAATCACAGCCGAAGCATGAAAACTTTCAATCTCAGCAAGGTGGCAATTCGCAGTTTCGTAGGGATCGGAACAGGATCAGGCACCAAATTCGAAAGGAACGTTTTGCTCAGCCTGCACCTAGTTTTTAGTCAGCGCCGAGTCGAGCAAGCTTTCAACAATCCAATGCTCCATCCGAGGGTGGAGGATTTGGCCGAGGTACTGGTTGCTACTCATGTGGGCAACAAGGGCATATCGCTAGAGTGTGTCCACAGAAGAGCACTTCTGGTTTTTATCAGAGACCTGCCGCTTCTGAGCCAACGGTGGGTGATGCAGGTAGATCTCATCAAGTGTTTTCCGTTGTTGACAATCGTCAGGCTGGGTACCAGGATGCAGGTGCAGAGGCTTCTGGTAGAGGACGAGGTTCTGGCTTAGGAGCTCGTGAGTGAGCTCGAAAGGGTTCGTTGGTGTCCTAAACGTAGTGATCTTGGCATCTTGGGAGGATGTCTCCCTTATTTGAGAATCTTAATTTATTTTTTTTTATTTTTTTTTATGTTATTTAATGGCTTCCAGGAGTAAGCCATATCCTAGGGGGGGAGGATGTAATACCCCTCATACTATTTAGACTTATTATCTTCTGTGCCTTGCTTGGATACTGTGATGATACTGTTACTGTTTGATGTGGTTAGCCAGATACTATGGGGATACTGCTATTGGTTGATATGGTTAGTTAGATGCTAGATGATGCTGTTATTCCATTTTGGACATGATTACTTTATATGACATT
The DNA here is from genome assembly GCA_007258455.2 of Sequoia sempervirens. NCBI lineage: Eukaryota > Viridiplantae > Streptophyta > Pinopsida > Cupressales > Cupressaceae > Sequoia > Sequoia sempervirens. The sequence continues at coordinate 40,265 of VDFB02326954.1, forward strand.
ATGGTTGATTATATCTGTTAATTTTATGAATTGTGATATGATGCAATGATTTAATTTAATATGTTAGGAGATGATTGTTAGTTAGAAATGTAATTAATTGATTATGTTATAATTGTTAGAATAGGTGTGACGAAGGACAATATAGCATCACTCGTTCGCGAGTGCCCTGTTATGTTGCAATTCCTTCTCACAATGCAGTAACTTGATTTAATGCTTTGATATATATGTTTATATGCACATGTACACAACTTCGTTTGTATGCAGGATTGCAGGTATAAGTCTCGATTCCACCTGCTTCGGCAGGACAGGGTGAGCACCAAATAACCAATGGTTAAATGTTGATACAGAGGTGACGATGAAGTCCTCCCGTTCCATGATGTCAGGTCGTCTCATCTGTTTGGTATAGTTGATTTTGTGTAATTGTCGTTCTTGTATGTTGTGTTTGTGCTTTGTCTTATTTTATTATGAGGGCATTTATAATTATGATTTATCTTAATGTTGGAAATAGATTATTTATTTTAATGCTGATTATATTGTAATTAAATATTTAATTATTTTAATTATTTTGAAAATCATATATTGCAATTAAATAATAATTAAATATTAAATATAGCTTAATTATTTTAATCAATTAAATTGGTGGTGGATAATTATGAGAATAAATTATTTAAAATAAATTTGAGATGTGAGTTGCAAGAAAAGTTGAAAAAAAGGGAATTAAAGTAATAAAAACAAATAAAAGAATGAAAAGACAGTGTGAGCCAATAGGAATTGAGAGTTGGGAAAAAGCTGGTTTTAAAGAATTGATTTTTCTTTTAATCTTGGATTTTTGGAGAGTGTTGAAGAATGGGCAATATATTTTATTTAAGGATGAATTTTTGAGAGGTTCTCACACACACAGAAGAACAGAAGGTTGGAAGTGCTCAAGTGAAGGTGGAGTTCATTCTGGACTAGGATTGGAATCGGATTCGAGAGCATCAGAGTCAAGCAGGCGTCTTCAAACTCGCATTGGACTCCAGGTTCCTCTCGTTGTTATTTTCTTTTACCCTCTTCTGGTTTTCTGTTTGCTTCAGAAAAAGAAATAAATAGATTTTATTAAAATGTATTTTGTGAATATAGGAAAAACTTCTGTTGAAAACTGAAACTAGATCAGTTAGTAGTTTGGAAAACAAAGGGGATCATAGAAAAATCATACTGTCTAATTTGTTTATTAAAACAGGAACCCTGATCCTTTGAAACATTTCAACCTATTAACGATAGGATTGTAGAAAAGATGATTCTCTGGTTGAAGATAATAAATTTGGGGTTTAATCAATTTATTGAAAATATAAATGGATATAATTATTGTTTTGTTTCTCTTATTTGTTTTGTTATGCCTCTGTATTTTGTTTACCAAAATATATATATATACAGTTTTTATATTGTTCTCTTAAACCAGATTATATATTTTATTGTCTGAGTTGTATTGACCCAATATATATATATATATATATATATATATATATATATTGGTTCACATTGGTTATTTTTATTTAACAAAATATTATTTGGTCGGCCGTACCGTCGCCTCACGAATTCTATTGTTTCTCAGAAATCGAAGTTCCTTATTTATTTATATTTTTTCTTAATGTTTGGGAATCTTAAGATTTTATAGTACCAGAAATATTTGTTTATTTTAAACTTTAAAAGGAAAAGAGTTCTGTATTTTTAAATATTTATTGTGAACCATGCACAGGAAAATGAATTTCGTTTTCCGTGCTTTTTAAAAAGAAATATAATATAAAATTATCGAATTGCTTTTCCGTTCGTACCAGCGAAGTCTTTTTTGAATTTAATAAGTTTTTTTATGAGTATGGGGGATTGGGGAGGGCACGGTACCCGTACCCACCCCGCGCCCCACTCTGTGGCGGACTGCCACAGCAGTCCGCAGGACTGCTGCGCGCAGTCCCCACTTGGGTATATGCGCTTGTTTGTTTGAAATTTAATTTTTAATTTATTAAATTCTATTTATATATATATATAAATATATATATATATAGTATATATATAAATATATATATATATTATATATATATATATTTATTTATGTATATATATATTTATTTAATTTATTTACTATATTCATTTAAATTAATTTGGTAATTACATATACATTTTTTATTTGATTTTTTTTTTTAGTATAAATATATATACTTATAAAAATAATAAAATGAGAATTCTTTTATAATAAATATTATTGATTCAGTATAATAAAATTTAATGCTTTATTTAGTTATTTAGCTGGTGAAATTTGCAGAAATTAACCGTTTGCCTTTGGAATTATATTATTCGTTTGTGGTGTTTTATGTTATCGATTTTCTTTATACATCTTAGTGAATCGTTTTCTTGTAATTATGGAGTCGTGAGGTCTTGTTTTTTTTTGTTGTTTCCTCATTTGTTAAGATTGTAAAATTCACTTGCGATGTGGGAACCCTTTTGTTTTGCAACCCTAGTCCAGAGGCATGTTTCATTTTGAAGTTGTCTTCGTATACTTTTAACTTTGGTTTTGAAGTTGAATGAATTATGCTTGGAAGGGTTAGACGTGTTCTTATGTTGGTTTGTTATGGGTTGTGCGAGAGGAATATTACCTTGCTTGTGTGGAATTCAAGTATTATGTTTTATGATTTAGTTCAACCCTTGCCTTCTTGAAACATGTTAGGGGTCATAGGAGGGAGAGTGGCTCTTCGTGGGCGCCGGCGCCTCGGATGAGGAAGGGCCAGGATAACCCTCGAAGAGTAGTAAACAAGTGATAACCTAATCAATAGATTTAGGGGGGTTGGGTAGTTTAATCACACAAGATAATAAAACTTTGGATTCCTCGGCTATGCATTAGGGCTACCTTAGACTAGTGATAGACTGAGAAGGCCGTGGTTGGCATAGTCATAGTTTCGTCTTCACGAGAGACTATTGGCTCCGCATCAGCTACCCTATGGTGCCGGCGCCTCAGTTAGGAGGAAGGGCCAGGAGATCCATAGATGGGTGCCGGCGCCTCAGTTGGAGGAAGGGCCAGGAAATCCCATGAGAGCTATGCGATGACACTCTCCACTTGACACCCTTGTGCTTTGTTATTGTTGCCTCTGGATGTTATCTCTTTGTCATGTATCTTTGATTTCTTGTGAATTAGATTCGTGATTGTTCCGTGATATTACTTCATGTTATCGTGTTGAGTTCTTAGTTTAACTTGTTATGTGAATTGAGTACGTTGATGGTTGTGCATTGCATATTTGAGTTGTACTTGTTCTGTATCATGTTGTTGAGTCGGTTGACATCCATGGTCGGGTTCACTTCCTCATCACCTCTGAGCACGGGGGGTGAGTTACTTCGTAATTCACATGGTTGGGTGGAACATGCTCCGCACCCGTTGGGTTCCCCATCAGCGTCTTGTCATCTCAGCTTTCCGCAGTGCAGATGTTCCAGTGATCAGATGTACTTCATGTTCCCTTATTGTGTATCAATCCCCATGTTGGGAAATTCAATGTAATTCTTGTATCAAAAGAAGATTGTAATGTAATATTATTTCAATGATGTAATAGTTAGGATTGAATTGGATCATGTTAAAATATTTATCATGGATGTAATTATGCGATGTTGTCATACTCGCATCATGGCTATCAGTTGTATCTTTGTATAGGGTTTTTATAAATTAAATGGTTATGTTGTTTTCATTATCTTTATGTTGTGTTGTGGTTGCAATGTAACCTCGCGTGCCCCAGAGAACCAAGTGTATTAATGTTATGTGTTATGCTATGTGTTTATGATTTAATGTTGTTACATGTTATTTCTTTTATTTAAAAAAAAAAAAAAAAAATTATTCGCGTTATTTGTGTGTTCTCTGGGGTTTGCACGACGGGCGTTACATCATTCCTCTTTAATATTTATATCCACTAACATCATTAATATTGATGCTATTATCTTCTTGATAAATAAGGATTATAATAATATTATCTTTGATACTTGACATTTATATTATCTCTTAATACCACCTACATTAAATGCCCAATATAATGTTAATACTGTAGACATAAAAAATATACAAATTGATATCGCACACTCGATCCTGATCTACTAACATCGCTTCATCCTAAATTATCCCTCTGTCTAACCATTTAATCGAATAGCCTTATTTGATTAAATTCATCATAATTCTCCTTTTAATTAAATCATTCTCTATGTAATTAGCTAGGTCATTTCATCTTCCTATCTGTATTTAATTAAATAATCCATATTATTTGATTAAATCTCTAAAGTTCATCTAATTAAATTAAATAAATCAAACATTTATCTAATTTAATCCAACATCATCCCTCTTTAGTTAAATAAATAAAAATATCTATTTAATTAAATCTAAATCATTATTCCTCTCTTTTTGATTTAAATTAATCCAAAAATCTAAGTCAAAATGGTCAAATCAACTAATCCCTCATTAAATTAGTCAAATCTTGATTAATTTAATCTTAATCACTCCAATCCTCTAGATTTTGCAACTTGCACAATTAAATCATTTATTTGATTTAATAATTCTCTATTTACTTTCAAAATGGCATCAAAAAGGGAATATTCCTCCAAGTTTGAAATCTCCCCCCAAAATGACTTGTCCATCCAACAAAGCATTTAAAGCTCTTACATTGTCTCTTACATGTCTCCCACTTGGAATTTAACTAATCTTTCATCCCCCCCTAAACATGTCATCTCATCAAATTCAAATTCAAACTTGCACATTGATCAAAATGTGCTCAAGCTTCCTCCATTCGCATGTTGACAAGTGGCACCTTGCCATTGGCTAATTCTTAGTCCCACATTGCTCTATTTTGGGCATGCTTTCAACTTTTTAATCTATAAATAAGAGGTTAATATCTTCATTTTGGCATCCACAATTTGAACAAAGTTATTATACTCAAATCATTAGCAAATTCCATCCCTTATCATTGAGTTCATAGCTAGGTTATGCATATTTTTCTATTGGAGCACTCATCAAGCATCAACAAAGTGGATCAAATCTCTTCATCAAATCAACATTGCATCATTGGAGTTGGGAAAGGGCCAATTTTCACATCAAATTGGCACCAATTCCCTCAAGAGATTAGGAGTTTGCTTGCTTTAGAATAGATTTTGATATGCTTTCAAGTTTCATTGTGTTCTTCCTTTCATTTTCTATCTCTTTTTCTATTCAAATGAATTTCTTGAGGAATCCTTATTCTTGCTTGCATTTCACCTTCTAATGTGTTTTTTCATATTGTTTTGCAGGTATTGGGATTAGGGTTCTACAAATACCTCTCTCAATATTTATATTTAATACTACCCTTGCTTATATCACTAAAGATAGTATTACCAATTTCGCTCTTAACATTATCATTCTAGTTAAATATGTTTCAGTCATTCCTGATTCCAATTTAACTTCTAGTAAAGTTTTTATTTTTGATAAAAGTGGCAAAGCCACTAAAATTTTATTAATCTAAATAATTTTTTACATCTTTCCAAGTAAAACTCTATCCTGGAGCTGCCAGGAGAGCTAAATATAGTTATTGTCTCTAATAGTCATCATCATTATTCACGGTGTAATATACTTATTACCTCTAATAGTTTCACCAAAAATAAATTTTACCACTTACCATTTACTAATAAAATTATTCTTGAAATCTATTTTTTCTCTCAACCATTGATCACCTCAGTGTTGACATTATTCATAACATTAATATTATTATTATTCACTTCATCTAAATTCTTAACCAATGACGTTATTATTGTGATCAAAAACCACAACAATAATATTGCTAGAAGATAAAGTATTCATTGCTCTTTATTTCTTAATGAAGAACAATAGCACTAACATTTGCAACAATTGTTCTACACCAACTAAACTTATTTATATCAACTATAATATCAAGTCTTAGAGTAGTTAGCAACTAGTGATACAAAAGCTCATAATATTTTTGCTTTTCAACTAATTCACTTCAATATTAAAATGATCTGATGGAGCTTCTAAAATTTTGAGGAATTTTCTCTTTGCCCCATGGGCTTAGTCTCCATTTTAAAACCCTTGTCCCCATGAACAAGTAAGGTTTTATTTAGAAAGGTATGCAAACGTTATAATTGAAAATTGACCTGCTCGATCAGTCACCGATCTCTTAAGTCATCTCTTGAGCCACATTGCACATCAGCTTGTTGGCCCCGTTAGCTTGAAGCACCGGTCATCAATTATTCCATTGAATTTAGCCTCTTCCCTAAGTTGGGTTTAAATTTTTCCCTAGTGACTTAAGCCTAAGTCATTCACCCTCAAGGGTCATGTTGCCATTGGCTTAACCATGTCCTTTCTATTAAATGCTAACATTGTATGAAGTGTAGGTTTTGAGATTCAAGGATCTGGGATGAGATCTTGGTCGTACCCTGCTAGCCCATGGACAGTAAATTCTGGCAGGTTAAAAGAAGCGAGGCTAGCGAAATAAGGATGCGTGTCCTTGTATGTTTGTCACCCAATCCCCACCACCATGTCCACCATCTGATGCCTTCAATAAACGACCGAGATTAGATCTCGAGAACGATCTTCATCATTCCCCGCTGGTTCGCTGGGAGAAAGTGAACGCTAGTTAAGACTAGTGAGATCACGACACGTTCCTCCAACCACTCAATCTATGAGATATATGAAGCTCACCGATAAGGAAATTGTTGTCCAAGGTGGATCACTATCATTCGCCAAGAGCAAACCAGTGATGCTTTGCTGGATTTCAAAATTGGTTAGCCCAGGGTGAACCGTTCAATCTACCATCTCTTCAGAGGATCAATGAGTAATATTCAAAGTTGGTGAACGACACGTGATAGCCATTTTACTCTATAACCATCACGCATTAATGGCCAAATTTCTGCAACAGTGATCAAGTTGATCTCAATTCGTGTGGAAATGCAAATGTTGGTAATCATGAAGTGTGATCTACAGATTTCCATGTAATTGGGAATTAAATGGTGACAGTACATATGCCAACGGGCTACCCAGATTATGCATGTGTTTTGCTAAACATTTATTGTGGGTTCCATCACTTCACAAGATAAATATAGAAGGAATAGATGCTATTCATGTCATTCACACTTAGCAGTTAGAAATTTCTTGATTAAGACAAGGTGAGTTTGATCAATTGTCAGAAAAGGAAAATGAGTGAACTAGTGAGGAGGTCTGTTCGACTAAGCTCTAAGAAGCCTGGCGCTGGTGTACTGGAAGCTACCTCAACTATGGAGTTCAACGTTCCTGTTGGAAATCATGTACTTGCACCCACAAGGTGTAGCCAGAGATTACAATTCTAGAACACTGCTGCTAGAAAAGTCAAAGACAAAGGAAAAGAACTAGTGCACTTTGCTACTGGAGGATGCAGAAAAATTAGGTTTGGGCATGGCTTCTTTGGGTGCCAACATTCTCCCATTGACCTTACTGAGAGCCTATCAAATAGTGAGATGGAGATAGACTCTGGGTATTGGTGGTGTCTTGAGACTCTGGGTATTGGTGGTGTCTTGATACTTTGGGTCAAACTCAGGTCCCAGGTGAAGAAATCTTGTTTGTTCCTCCACTAGCAGTCAGAACTCCAAGCGGGTAGATAGGTATTGTGTTGTGTAAGGAAAAGGATGAGGAGGAAGCCGAGGTTTCCTCTCCCTCCCTTGCAATGACTCAGAGTGGGTGTGTCTATCGTGGTCTGGACACTAGTAAGAGGGGGGTGGTTGGTCGATAAAGAATTGCCAAGTGGGATGGCAAATTTTGGTTTTGATATATTGTTGCGGCAATTAGTCTCTTCTTTGGTGTACGTGACTATTACTTTTGGGTTTGATACTGAATGTATGCCCTCGTGACGATGTGGACATCTGATGTGGTGTGTATCAGGAAATAAAGGAGGATTTTGATGGGACTTTGCTTCCTCCTAGCGGTTGTGTTGGTTTTGGATTTTCCCTGTGTCTAATAGAATTGTCATGTGGGGATTTTGTGAAATGCAATCAAAATGATAAGTGAACTAAAATTTTGTATCTAAGTTGTGTTTGAGCTGGTAGCTTGTTCTGCTCCCTTTTCTTATAAAAAGGAATTCAAAGCTCATTTGTAAAGAGGGGATGAAAATTTTGGTTAGGTTTTGAGTCGGGTGTACATGGGTAGAACAATAAGAAAGAATAGATAGTATTTTTTGAGCTTTTGGAAGAACATGTGCACATTATCTTAAATTGTTATGCAAATAAGATTGATAAACATGAATGAACATATAATTCTGATATATTTTCTCTCCTTATTTGACTTTGCGTGAATTTTGAATGGAATGTTAATGATATTTTCATTCTTTTTTGAACATTTGTTCAAATGCATGTCTCTATTTCTGCTTTGATTCAAGCAATCAATTAAATGCTTAAATGGAGTCTTAGATTTACAATTATTTGAAAGGGATTTGATAAGTAGTTATGTATCAGAAAGAGTGAACTCCATAATGCAAATTTGTTATGAGAGTAGTCCATCCCATCAAATTTTAAAGTCATTTATGTGTTACTGGCTCTTGTGTATGTGACTCTAATGCCCAATGTAACAATGCACTAGTCTATTCCTTAATGATTCACCTAAAGGGTTAATCAAATAATTGTCTGAGGACCAACTTAAAGTCAAGATTTAAATTCATTGATCTCAACGCATGTATATGTGAATTATAATGTAGAATTCCCTTTGTTTTGATGAATGGATAAGCAATTTACTTAAAGATAAGCCAATCTTGTAGTAATTGTAGCATAATTATCCTTCATTCAAACTGATATGTAAAAATGATATGTTCTATAGAGCCTATTCTCAAATGAACACAATAGGAACACCCTCCTTGGCCCCACAGAGCCTAAAGTGTAGAAGATCTCAGTCATCGACTAGATCTTGTTAGTTGGCCAGTGATTTTAGGAGTCTTGAACATAGGAGTTAGCTATCCCTTAAAGGTTCCTTAGGTGCACTAGAAAACAACCAACATGATCTAAGGAGTTTTAGGTGAATTATATACTTGAAACTACTAATTGTGTCACACACCATAAAATAGAATATCATACAAGATAGTATTTCGAAACCACTCAAGATTTATTTAGTTTTATATCACATTTGATTTAAGGATAAATTAAAACTATTTAATGATCATTAATATTAACATGAATTATTAATTCAATCATTTAATGACACAAAATTGAAGGGTTATTAAGGAAAACAAATGATTATGATAAGGTTTCTATGAATTTAGATTTTCCTACTAACCTCTTGGTAGTAAACTATCAAGATCTATTAAACGATTAGACTAATAATGAATTTACATCTTCAATACAATAGTTAGAAAATGGTATGTAAGGCTCTAACAATAGATGACTCATGACTTCCATATCCTGAATTAACCAATGAAGAAGGTTAGCTATTAAATTTTCAATTTATCAATTGCTACAAATTTAGGTATTAATTATAGAAAACTTAAACATAAATTTTAACAAACTTTAAATCTCCAATTTAATTAGATTGAATTATGACAGATTATGATAAAACTAAAGTTTAAAGATAATTTCTTTAACAAATTATTTTTTATTAATATGACCATAATCTTGTTTTCTCAATTTCCTAAAATAATTGTAAACTAGCATTTAGTTTTCTCATTAACCCAATGTAAAAAGGTAGTAGTTGCTTGAATAATTAATCTAGCAAGAGATTTAGAAATCCTAATTAAAACTACCCTCAACTACCTGAATAACTTCAAATGATGAATATTCTTCCCTTATTCCCTTTAGAATTCAAATTATTTCAGCCCTCCACATTTTCTTCCAAATAAAATTTAAGATTTCTTCTTTTAATTATTTTATTGGGCAGGTATGCTATCCAGAGGAATTTGTTTTCTCAATTCTATTCAGGAGATTTGTAGAATTAAATAAATACGTGTGTATATATAAACACATAGATTTTGTGTGTTATATATGTATCCACATATGCATGTTTAGATTCATTGAAAGGATCTGCATTACAGACCAATATATTGTTACAATTTTAAGCTTATGCAAAATCTTTTAAATCTTAATAGTTTTATGCAATTGATATATACATATATTTTATCTATTTTAAATTTCTTTACTCGGTCTGTTCAGTGGGGTGAGGCCTCCCCAAAGGGGGGGCTCAAATTTTGGTGTTTCCCACCCTTCCATGGGTTCCCTATGCAAGCCAACCCATGGTCAGGTCGGTTGTGACCAGTGCCCCTTTCCTTTCAATTTTTTTTTTGAAATTTTAAATTAAATTTATAAATATTAAATAATATTTACAATACAATAAAATTAAATAATATTTAAATAAATTTACATTATAAAATATTTACAGGTTTATATATTGTATGCCATTTATATATAAAAATAATAATTTATTTATTTCTGGTACGTAAAAGGTGAAGTTTATAATGATGTGAGAATTTAGTCTGGCCTGCACTAGGTGAGATCATAGAAGGAGGATCTCATTCCCATTGAATTAGCATTACAACTGATTTATTCGCCCATGGTCAAAGCAGATCAATCAAATCCCTACTTACTTTTTTCTAATGCCACTTTTAGAAACCATGTCTACCTAGAGTAAAGGAAAAAATAATAGACTATAGAACCTTCTTGGAAACACATGTCCACAACATAGGAGTTTGACAAACTAACCAAAGCACACCAGATTGAATAACAATTGTTCCAAGCACACCAGATTAATTAACTGCTACCAAATGGGTAACGACAATAGATGTGGCTCTCGATATAGCATGAGAGCACAATTTATTATTGATTGCCTCAAGTTTTTGAATGAAATTTTTATTTTTCTGTGAAAAGATCCCATCTATGCCCCCTAGACATTTGAGCAACTAAGCCTAATTTGGTATAGGACCGAGGCATCAAACTATTGCTAATGTCCCTATTTTGACTAGTTTTCTTCTTTTTAATTATTGTCTACCATTCATTTCCCCCAACTCCAACCATAGAGTATTTTGAATCTTGGAGAGGGACCAATGAGGGGATGCACAGCTACACTAGTTTTAGAGCCCACATAAAATACAATAGAATCTAAAGTTTGATTGATTGTTAATGTAATTATCAATATTTGAGATACTTTGTGGGGAAGTATCGAAGCCAATATCACTTTTGGGGCAACAAGGGTTACACAAAGGAGACTTTTTTTTGTCAAACTTTGATTCTATGCAGGCCTCATTAACACTCCATCCATCCTTGCTACTACTATTATTTTTTAGAGAATCACAACTCTTGGGGGAAGCATCTTTCCACCAAGAAGCCTCCCATTTTGCATGATATTTCACATTTGGGCAATTTGTAGCAATGTGACCAACCTTGTAACATCTTATACACCTGAATGTTACTCCTTCATATTCTGATGGCTACAACTAGTTGTTTTCATTCGCATTCAAGATATTTTTTGTCAGGAGATCTTTGGAGGTTTCCAACTCAACCAAAATTTTTGTAAAGTTATGTGGAAGAAATCTTTTGAGTTTGCATCAGTACATATAAAATTACCAAGAGTATTACCAATAGTTGTGAAGCAAGATTCAAACTAGTAATGAAGGGGAAGACATGGAAGATGAACCCAAATCAACATGACTAAAAATGATTTAGTGGTTGGATCAAAGTTTGGCTGCCATGATTTTAAAATTCATGTGCTCTCTCCCCACAGTCATGTGGAATTAAGAATGGAATTTTTGTCTTGCTTGCTACCAAAAACCACTATAAAAAAATCCTTTTGCACTGGGATAAATTTCTAGATTTTTTTCATAATAGGAGCCCATGATTTAGAGATCCATTCATGCAACATAGGAAGGATATGACGCAATTGACTATTTCTATCGATTAATCCATTTTTTAGAAGAAAAAAAAAAACTCTACATTTTTATGCAGTTCTTTTAATAACATGGCATCAAATTTTATTTTTGGGGGTTTCTTCGAGTAGTGAATAGACATTTTATTGGTTACACATGAGTGGCTTGATTTCAGAGAGGCAACAGGTGAGATAGACCTAGATCTAGGGTTTTCCCGAGAGGAACTAGAGTAAAAGGGGCATCCACAGAGTGTGCATCACACCCTTGACCATATTTGACAGCATCCAAAAATGAGGCTTTTATAGATGATCCAATGCCAAAATACAATTTTTGGGAGTCTTAGTGTATCAAATAGATCCACTAGTTGCACATAAGTCCTCCCCAATCATAGCCTAAGTGTTATGACATCCAGAGAAAGGTGCAGAGGGAGAAGAGTCTAGTCCGGTGAGGTTTTGCACAACCACACCACCTAGCACACCTTCAACTAGGGGATCAAAGACAAAGGCAATCCCACTTTCCTATAAAATTCCAATGGAAGCACCAGCATCGCCCACACTCAAAACCCTTCCCTTTGGTGGCAACGCTAATTCTACAACTTTCAGCAGTGACTAAATTTCAAAAGCAAATTATATATAAATATAATTATACATATATATATAATTATTTT
>VDFB02326955.1:0-19073 GCA_007258455.2 Sequoia sempervirens
CTTCATCATTTGATAATTTTAATCTTTTTTCATAATCATTTATCTTTTTTTCCATATTTTCCACCACATATTTAGTGAACATTATAGAGTGCATGGTTATAGTTTCATCTTTTGTAGGATTTGTATCTTTCATCATTCTAACCATAGCCAACCCTCTCATTTCTTGCACTACATCCAATAGACTATGCTTCCTTGTGCTTTTCTATTTTATCCACAAAGCTAAAGTTTGGGTAGTAGGGTTGCACCATGTTCCTAAAACACCTTCCTTTGAATCAAACTCTGCAACTAACATTGGATCATCTTGGGCTCTAATCTAATCTAAAAGAAACACTTTGGATAGCTCCATCCCCGGTATAATCAACATATCACTTTTCAATACTAGTTCTCTTGCCTCCTATGGGGTGACATTGATATTATCAACATTTAATTCTGCAAATGTCTAAGCCTGAATTTCAACCTACTTTGATTCATTAGCTCCTATGAGATTGATCTTCAATCTCTCATCAAACTATTTCATCTTCAGCTTAATCCAAAAGTCTTTAAATTCATTAGTATAAATAAAATTATCATCCTCCATAAACCTTAGAGAGGCCACTACCCTCTCATCATCTTGACTCTCATCAACACCCTCTTTTGATATCCTAATTTTAGGATCATGAGGCTCTTGAATTTTCTATTGCTCTGCTACCTCCTTCATTTTAGTCAGAGTCAAAACTGCTTCTTGTTCTTCATCATCACTCGAGCCATAATCAACCAATGACTCAGTCTTCAGTTTCTTGGCCTCGGGTTCATGTGTGGGAGATGGAGGGGATGAATGCATAGGTGATGGAGGTGGTGTATGCAACGTGAATGCTTCATGTGATGGTTGGTGGGGTGTGGGAAGTGGAATTAACCCCTCATCTTGGGCCATTTTGTAAAATTCATCAAATTTGCCAAGGATCAATTGCATCCTTTTGAGAAGATTGGGCTCATCAGCAAAAAACCCTTTGAAAGTTTTATTCTTCTCCTTCTTATGATTTTCCCACCTCATCATTGTTATCCATCTCCTTCGAGTCTAAAATACATTAGCAAAATACACCAAATTCCTTATGACAACCTCCTCAAGGTCAAATACATGAGATATGGCCCTTTTTGTTAGCAATGTCCTTATGATCATATTAATATGACCCTATGGGTCATATAATCTCTCCTTTCCAAACTTGAGGGGATAATTGACCCTCATGAACCTTTGTAATTCATCCAACATATTAGATCCAATAGACAATTCCTCAAATACTATTAAATTAGGAAAAAATGTGCCTTTTCTCTGATTCTTCATCAAACCATTCTCCATCTAGAGCATTTTCCATATGAACTCTAAAAAACATACCCTTGTAGGTACAAATTTTGAACAGATGTGAGGTGCTTGGTCACAACCGTATACTCTAATAATGGTGTGCTATGGCATAATGAACCAATCAACATAGTTATGAGTACATCAAAGTTTTGGCTTGTACTGTATAGGCCTCATTACACTCATCAAAGATTCAGGTAACCTTGGTGTTGAGTAACCAAGGGCAGCTATCAATCTAATAACAAAGTAATCTCTAAAAACAACAAAGTCACATTTTGTGCACCTATTGTCCCATATGTAACACCAATTTTGTACAAGGAGTTTTACTCCATTATCTTGTGTGCATAACTTCATTCTTTTGGTCCACTTTGTTTCATTCTAATATAAAATCAAATGACACAACAAAGAATATTTTCTAAAAGCCATGGGAGCCTTAGACTCTCTAACCTACAACAAACCCTCATGTATTTTCTCTTCAATTATAGATGAAAAATCAAATTCCACATTTGACTCAGGGTGTTGAATATCCATCCTCATCAATCCCACTGACATATTCTCTTCTACATCTATCCCAATTATGTGACACAATACATGATAGGTGTTTTTGAAGTAAACCTAAAAATTTAAAATTGGGAAAGGCTCCATTTTTGAGGAAGGGATGGGGAGTATTCTATTATTGTCACCCCTCTTCATATGCAAGAGGAGTTCATCATTTCTATACATTCTTCTTAGCCTCTTGTACTCTTGTTCTAGTTTCCCCAAATTTACCTTAGTTACAGCTTGCTTATTTAGGTTAAAACATTTGATTATGGCCTCCCTTGAGACATCTACCAAGCACCCACCGTCTGGAAGCCTAAAAAATTTTGTTGGGGTATGGTAGCTATGGGATAGGGCTTTAATCAACTCAATATCAATGAAAACATTTTGAAGAATCAATTTGGCTAAATTAGGGGTCCATGGGTTTTCTATCAGAATCTTATCATTTATGTTTATATAGAAATACCAATACAAGTTCCAACTTCATTGAGGAACAATAGGGTCAATAGATCCTTGAGCTAAATCTCTAAAAACCCTTTTAGGGCTGCTATCTACTGAGCTAGGTAATAAAGCAAGCAATGGTGATTGTAAAGAGGGTTTACTAGTTTTGACATCATCTTTTTTAGCTCCTACTTCTGCTTTCTTTGGTGCCATTGTTATAAAATTCAAAGAGTGATGAATAGAGATTACCCAGAGATATAATTTACCTTGGACACTTTACTTCTACACCTTGAGCTCATCTGCACTTGGTATTTGTTGTTATGAATAAGAAATCTAAATCTACTTCATGTATCTTTACACCAAGATGCATTAACTCTCAACTCATAAATTCACACTATTCAAATCTTTGTATCAAGCTCAATTTCATATTTCGATGTTGACTAATGTGACTGATATGCTTTAAATGTCTCATCGGCTACTTTACCATGCTACCTCATGTCACTTTTCACTCCCTTGCGGTATTGCAGTGTGCTTTCATTATCCTTCTTTTGTGTACTACTCTACCGCAGCTAACCTTTTCTCTCTTGCGGTATCGCGGTGTATCCTCAATACATATATTAATATACTACTATATCGTGTGTCCCCTTTTGTTCTCCTATGGTACTGCAATATGGCTTTTTAGTACTCCTTCTTAGCATACCACTTTACCCCAAGCTATGCTTTGAACCTCTGTGGTATAGGGGTTCCTCCCTCCATTATTGTTCTTTAGTGCACTTCTCTACTGCGATGTATGTCATGATCCCTCAAGGTATAGCAGTGAAGGTGATAAGTATAATGCTAGCATCTTATACCATCATACCGTGAGCTATTTTGTAATGAGTTGCGGTAGAGAGGTATGAAGTGAGGGCTATATGAGGTAACTAATGCAACAATGGTTTAACAGTAAAAGGAAATTTTGACCTTATGGATAGCAATAATGAGGTTTTTTATGAAAATGATAGTATGGATTTCATATTTTCACTGATAAAATCCTTTAAAAAGTTTATGAAAATTCTGATTCTAATAGCGGCTCTAGTTGGGGATGAGTGATTTACCAATCAATGCAAGAATCCAGAATATCTCTGGGGGTTGACCAAGATTTCATAAGATATGAAAATGGAAGTGTGATGTGGATGGGATGAAAATGGATATGGCGGTGAAAAATGATGGAGATGGAAATGATCCTATACTTCTGTGCATGGAGAAAAACTTTGTTTTAATGAGGGAATCCTAGGATTATCCATGTATTGGCAAGTCCTAGTCCCTTTCTAATTTCCTAAACTACTGTGCATGGAAAGAATTTGTTTTAAGAGGTTTGTTTAGAATTGTCCATGCACTGGAAATCCTTAATCCTCTAGTACTCCTCAAGAAAAGAAATGCTTTATAAATTCCCCATGTATTGGCAATTCTTGCTACTCACCTGACATGTTTTGCAGATAATAATAATCTTCTCCTCCTTTTCCAATGATAACAAAGGGACCTAACCATAACACCTCAAACTTTCCATGTTTTCCCTTTTCCTAATATCTAGCATTCCACATCAATACCAAATCATTCACTTCAAATTTTCTATTTTGGGATTTCTTGTCAAAAAGATATTTCATTTGAGATTGTAGCTTCATGTTTTTCTTTTGAGCCATTCTCCTTATTTTATCAAATTTTTCAAGTTGCTCCATGATCTCCTCCATTGGTTTTGGTACATCTAAATCTTCCCGAAGGATGAAATTATAAACTGGGAAAATGTTTTGCAATGACATCCTGGCTTGTGTCCCATACACTAATTCAAATGGAGACTTTCCAATCACCTTTTTCATAGTAATTTTTTCTATGCACACAACCATTCTTAACTTTGAGTCCCAAGCCTTCTTATTTCCATCTATCATCCTTCTTATTATTTTTAAAAGACTTTTATTACTGGATTCTGCTTGACTGTTTGCTTGTGGGTGGTAGGGGGCAGCATAAGAAACAATAATACCATATATGTTGTAGAAGCTTTTGAATTCATCAGACCTAAAAAAACCCCATTATCTGTGATCAATCTTACTGGTGTACTGAATCTGGTTATGATATTCTCCATCAGGAAATTTATTATCACCTTGCTTGTTGCTTGTTTAGTTGGGATTGTCTCTACCCATTTAGTGAAATAATTAGTAGCCACTAATATCTATTTATATCCTCCACTTGAATTTTCTTTATTTCCCTAATAAAATCAATTCCCCATTGGTGGATAGGGGCTTCTACTTGTAAAGGTCCAAGTGGTAGGGCTCCTTGATATTTCATCTTTCCTAAGAATTTCTGGCAAGCTTCACACCTCCTTACATATGAAAAATATCATTGAAAACCTTAGGCCAGTAATAGCCTACCTTGAGAATCTTATGTGAAGTCCTTTTGGTAGAATAATGACCTCCACACACTCCTTCATGCATCTCCCTCAAGACATGTTCTTCCTATGATTCATCTAGACATAATAACAACACTCCATCCATGTTCTTCCAAAACAAATCACCTTCTATGAATACGTACTTGGATGCTTGTAATTTTAGTGTTCTCTGGTTGTCATCCAATCCTTTAGGGCACTTCATGTTTCTGAGATAATACACTATGTTTGTATACCAAGGAGTATGTTCAATGCTTGCAATTGCACCATCCTCATTTTCCATATTACAAATTTGGTTAGCTTCAATGTTTGCTTCTATCATTATTTTGGCTAGACCTTGTCCCCTCACTAACTTGGAAATCTGAATTTCCATATTAAATTCTTAGATCTTATTGATCCATCTACATATTTTCCCTATCACCTTTTTTTGTACCAAGATATCTTTCATGATTGCATGTGGTACATATGCAAGTACTTTGGCTCCAACTAGATATGTCCTGAAAGATTTTGTTGCTTTGACCAATGCATAAGCTTGTTTCTCCATAATATCATACTTTAACTCTAACCCCTGCAATGACTTGCTAAAGAAGGATACAAGCTGCTCATAACCTTCATCATTCTTTTGTAACATAATAGCTGCTATGGTGTGAAATGACGTAAATGAGAATATTTGGAAAGGTTTGGTAAAATCAGGTGATTTCAGAATGGGGGCTTCTTTGATGGATTTTCTGATGGATATAATGGCTTATGGGGCTTCTGTAGTCCAATCTATTTTCTCCCCCTTCTTTAGCATTTTGGATATGGGTTTAACGATTTCAGAAAAATTTGACACATACCTCCTAACAAAGTTAATTTGCCTAAAAAATGATTGAATGGCTTTGACAGTTTTGGGAATTGGGATTTTATCTATGGCTTCTACTCTTTCAGGGTCTCTTCTAATCCCTTCTTTTCATACAATATGCCCCAAAAGCTTACCTTCTATGACAAAAAAATGACATTTCTTAGGGTTGAGACTAATACCATATTCGAAAGCTCCCTAGATTGACTTCTTCAACATCTTCTTTTCTAACTGATGTTTGCTTCATGAGAGCTTGATTGTTCCCATAAAATACCCTTTCTAGTTCCACAAGCCCTTTAGAAAGTTTGTTAGTTTTGAGCTACACAACTTCTTTTCCAAATACAACCTATTTTCCATTCCTCCACAAAGGTATTAAAATCAATCTCCTGAGCTTCACAACTGTCTATACAATGGAGGAACATTATGAGATCAGTATCATCATTGAAATTTTTTCAACTTTATATATTGTCGGGGATGGTAGGCCTTGTTTTAAATTCAACTTGAGATACTTCAGCCAAGGTGATATAATATCTTTTCAGGGCTACATTAGCTAGGAAATCTGCCATCAAGTTTTTGGACCTATCTATCCATTCAATGGAGAAAGCATCAAACAATTCAATTGTATCCCATACTACATTCCTATATTGTTTTAACCTTTTATTTTTTGCAGCATATTTTAACTTGACTTGTGAAATAATCAATTTAGAATCTCCTAGAATAGTTAGTAGTTTAATCTTATGTTTGACGGCCATATTCAAACCAATTAGTAGGGCTTCATACTCTTTGTAGACACGTAAAATATACCAATTGACATTGTGCATCTGATCCCGACTTACTAACATCGTTTCTTCCTGAATCATCCCTCAGTCTAACCATTTAATCAAATCTCCTTATCTAATTAAATTCATCAATTTTCATCCCTTAATTAAATAAATCATTTTATCTAATTAAGTCAATCTCTTTTGTTAATTAAATCAATCCATCTGATCTAATTATCCCTATTTAATTACATAATCAATTTATTTGATTAAATCTCTAAAGTCTATCCATTAAATTAAATAAATTAAAACCTTATTTGATTTAGTCTAACACCATCTCTTTTAATTAAATAAATCAAAATCCTTATTTAACTAACCTCTTATCATATTCCTCTCTTATTTGATTTAAATAAATCCATAAATTTGAGTCAAATGGGTCACATCATCTAATCTCCTATTAAATTAATTGACCCTTGATTAAATTAATCTCTTATCATGTCCCATCCTCTAGATAATTCAAGTTGCACATGAAAATATATTTAATTCATTTATTAAATCTCTATTTTCCCCTCACAAGGCATCTTTTGGAATATTCTTTCAATTTGAATTCAAAAAAAATTCCAAGTCAACATGTACATCCAACAAGGCAATAAATTCATCTTACATGTCCTTTGCCTTGAGCCAAGTGGCATTTATTTCATTTTCCCCTTCCCTCTTGCATGTCATTTCAAAAATTTGAAATTCAAAATTATGCATTTATTGGCACAAACCCCAAATCTTGCACATCCTTCATCCATTCATAGCTTGACAAGTGGCATCATGCCATTGGATGAATGTTAGTCCCACATTGCTCAAATTTGGACATTCATCCATTTTGGAATTCTATAAATAAAGAGCTCATATCCTCATTTCATCATCCACAATTTATGCAAAGTTACCATGCTCAAATATCTCTCAAACTCCATCCATTCTCATTGAGTTCTTAGCTAGGTTTTTTGTAGATTTTTGGCTTGGAGCTCTCATCCTTCATCAACAAAGTGGATCAACTATCTTCAATACATCAAGCTTGCTTCTTAGGAATTGGGAAAGGGCCAAATTTTCACATCAAATTGGCACCAATTCCCCCATGGGAACATGAGTTTGCACATTTAAATTAGGATTCAATCTTTGTTTTATCATTTCCATTGTGTTCTTCCATATTTTCTTCCTAGTTTGAATGTTGTAAATGAATTTCATGGGGAATCCTTGTTTTGGCTTGCAATCTCTTGTCTAACTTGTTTATTCTTGTTGTTTTGCAAGTACCAAGTTTGGGGTTCGCACATTTGGCGCTAGAAGGAGGGCTGCATCTCACTTTCAATCAATTTTTCCCAAAATTTTTGCATTTTTTCCTCACACACAGAAAATTATAATGTTGGGAGCTCAGCGTCGCTGTTTTGGCACCGTTGTCTCTTTAGCATCGCTATATAGCACCGCGAGAGAATCAAAGTGCGACATTGGACTCATCCCGCCAAGAAAATTTGAATTATAAACTCCATCATTGGGATTGTTGACTCATTGACAGTTTCAAAAATAATCAAACTATGACGCTGGAAGAAAACGGCGACGCTGGGTGAAAAGTACGACGCAATTGAGCTCTTTGTCCCAACATAGAGCGACACTGACTGGCAAGCAGTGCTATGAGGGAACCACTGGGAAATCAAACTTTGACGCAGTCACGAGTTGTGACGCTGGAAGGGAGTAAAAAGGGAAAATTTAATTCTAACATGTGCTCTTTGATTAATGATTAATTTGTTTTCTATTTTCTATTTTCTACTTTTTTGTCTCTATATTTTCCAGAATCTGATTGATTTTTTCTTTCTTGTAGGTTGGAAATCGAAATCAAAGAAAGGAGAAGCATGAGAAGGATGTTTCATCAAATAAAAGTGTTTTAAACGCTTTAGTGTTTGCTTGACACTTTTTCATGAAATTGTTATCTTTTCTTTCTTAGGACACTAATTTTCATTTGGGTTTAAAAAGAATCTTTCGATTTCTTCTTGCAAAGGCTAAAATGAACATTAGGACCACAACTTACTAAATTTTTTTTCTTGAATTAACAATTGAACAAAGTGTCTCTCACTTGTCATTTGGTGCTTTAAAAGAACTCACATTTTGCTTTGTGGATTTAAAAAGAACAAGTGTAACTTTGTTTTTCATGAAGGCTTACTTAAACTAAAGGCATTGAAAAAGGACGTATGCGCTTCTCTCATGCTTTATTGTGATCTTGAGAATCAAAAGGCCTTTTCATGACTTTAGGGTGAGATAAAGCAATCACCTCCATACTTCAATTTGGGTTTAAAATTGAACAAGATCTTGTACGAGTGTGAGTGGGGGCATTATCAGGTATATTCTCTCTTTTTTGCCATCAAATATTGATCAAGTTACAGATTTTGTCTTTACTCACTTTTGTTTATCCTAGAGGGCCTTCCTTGGGGAAAAAATACTCACCCAAGGGAATAACTCAACTGGTAACACTCTAAAGCCAAGAGTATTTCCAACTGGTCTATAAATGTGGGTATTGGAGTAAAATCCAATATCATGCGATTGATTCTGACAAGATGGATCCAAAAGGGGACTCTTGCCATATGGGTCAATCTCCATGAACGGAAAGTCCTTATTAAAACCCATGTGCTAGAATTTTTCAAAATCCTTTAATCTATTTGTTGGTGCAAAAACGGTCGTTCTGAAGCTGCCCCACACTTTTACGGTCTTTTAGTAGAAATGGAAAACATGCCATGGGAGTTTCATGGGTGTTGATACTTGGCTGCCTCGTATAAGTGAGTGATGTGGAGGGGAGCCAGTGGGGTCAAGCATCTAACCATTCACTAAAGATAAGCATAGCTGGACTTACCCAAGTGGGAATCCAACAAATATTGTCTTACACATCCATAGGGTTGTACTTATTCTTGGGTTACAAAATGCATTACTTGATTGAAACCATCTAAAAAACAAACACTTAACATCATCCAAATTTCAAACCCTTTTGGAGACAAATATACTTGACTCAATCCATTTGTTATTTCTTGCCCTTGGGATTCACGTCCTTAGAGGTTTCTAAACATTGGATTATACCTCAATTTTTCTCCTTAAGTAAACAATAGGAATACCCTTGCCTTAAGTTCATATGATTTCCACATAACATATTTTGTGGGGTTTGACAAAATTTAGACATTGGACATCTTAGTTTGAAAACATAATCAAAGAAAGTGTTTTTTGGTAAAATAAAGCCATTAAGCAAAGCTAAGCAAAATTAACTTTCATATGTGTTGAAGACTCACAATCCCAAAGCAAAAATCATTGGTTGGAAATCCAAAAATGTGTATTCAAAAGAAGTCACTTCTTGGTCACAAAGGTTTATAGGAAGCAGTTGCATGCTCTTCAATACCTAGGTCTAGGCAAACAAAGTGTCTTTTTTAGGTTCACCTTAGGATCAAAAGCAAATCAAAATCTTTTTCATCCATCCTTCAAAATATCAAAACAAACATCATCTAATGATCACCTTTTGGAAAATCTTGAAATCATCCTTAATGCTAGGATTTTTGGAAAAATCAAAATCATCAAAATCCTTGAGACTAAATCCTTGAAAACATTATCAAAATCACCTTTGGCTAGGTATGTGTAGATGTATCCTTTTGCATATGCTTAGTCAAAAGTTATCAAAACCATCTTGTTTAGCTTGGTATATGTAGATGAATCATTCGTCATATGCTTAGTGAAACTATCATCTTGTTTGGATAGGTGTGGGTAGATGCATCCTTCTCCCCGTACATATTCAAATCATCATATTTTGAACAAATCTATCCCTTAGATCATCATCCAACATCTTAGGGTCTTTTCGTTCAAAATCAAAAGAAAATCAAAATCAAAATCAAGGACAAAATCCAAAATCCAAAATCAAATCAAAATCAAAATCTGCAAGTCCTAAAAGCCTAGTATCTCATTCAAGATTTATCAAAAGCCAAAACATCCACATCGTCCATCCCTCACATCATCACCATATCATCTTTCGATCCTCAAGATATCCTAAAAATCTTTTACTTTGGGCATAAAGTAAAGATCAATCCAAAGGATCAAGAGATTCATCTCTCTTATTCTCGAAAATTGATCCTCGTTTTATGGTTCAAAATAGATCTCAATACAAGAAGAGCATGGAAACCAACAAAGAAACACCCGCTTCAAGTGATCTTAGCCAAACAAACGTTGAAATAAATCCCACCGAATCAAGCAATACTTTGACCATTTCATCATCACAAAATCACCAAGAGGAAAACCAAGGAGAGGATCTTACCCTTGGAATGTATCATGAAGAAATAACTAAAATGCTCCAAAATCCAAACAATCATAGAATCATCAACATCATGATGAGACTCAACGCTTCGTTATACATGCTTGAATTAGCAAAACAAGGGGCAAAACTACCTTTGGACTTTGGCATGAGTATCATAGTGGAGACATCTTTTCCTCCCATCTCATCCACCATTCCCATCTCATCTACACCCACATCCCAAAACATCACGCAAAAAATTCAGCAAATCACAACATCATTTGCTCCAACCCAACCCAACGTTAATAAGGGAAATACATTTCTCAATGCTATTCAAAAACACCCCCTTGTTAATAATCAAAGCTTGGATGCAAACACCATATTGGAACAAAACATACCCCAAAATCTATTACACAAAAATGTTCCTCTCACCTTCCATCATGATCCATCATCATCATTTTTTCACGCAACACCTCAAACACCTCTCCTCACAAATTCCCAAGGAGAGGGAGATATGTTCAGACTAGGGGGCATATTCGACACCACAACATTCTTGCAAGAGCTTGCACCCCTCACATTTCAACCTCTCCCACCATTACCATTATCATCCACACCACTTCTTGGTTTAGGGCTTCCCCCTCTACCAAGTATCGATCAAAACAACATCCCAAATATCAACCAAAGCATTATGTCAAATGCTCAAAACTTGTCATCAACATTGCAACAACAGGCAACAAACACACAAGCAATTGCAACAACATCAAACACCCTCCTAACATCACAAAGCATGGTATCTCAAGGACAAACCACCACACCAACAACACCATCCACTAATCAAATAATCAACACGATATCACCATTCACCACCACCACCCCCACCACCACCAACTTCCACCACATCAAGTCAATAAAACATGGCATTGCAATCTACTTTTCAAAGGGGATTCCAACAAGTGCAAAAAGAAAAAGCTGTACACCTAGCTGCTCAACAAGTTGCTCAAGTTGCACAAGCTGCCCAAGCTAGGCACACTGCATTACAAGCGCAACAAGCCACACAAGCCCAAGCTTTATTGCAACAACAACAACAACAAGCCACACAATCATTGCAAGCACAAAAGACTACTCAAGTACAAGCTCTATTGCAACAACAAACAATGCAATCGCAAGCTCAATATCAAGCACAACAAGCCCAATATCAAGCACAACTTCTTGCACAAAGACAAGCAGTGCAATTACAAGCATATTAGCAAGAAATTAAGCAATATCAAGAGCAGCAAGAAGTAGCCGAATTGGCAGCCCAACAACAAGTGTTGTTGGAACGACAAAAATAACAACAAAAAGTGTTGTTGGAACAACAACAAGTGCAATAGCAAGCACAAATCTTAGCGCAGCAACAACAAGATCAACAACAAGCATTGTTCATACAAAAGCAGGTGGAAGCCTACCTCACTCAGCAAAACATATAGATACCATCGAACAACACACCAACCAACCCACCCATCCAACCCATGATTGAAACACCCCAAAACATTTTCATCCCACCCCCTGATCCCCAAACTGATGTGATGACACAACTCAGGTTGCTCTCACAACAAGTGCTTGATCTTAAATCAGGGCGAACAATGAAAACACCAAGCAACTTGCGTCCCTATCCATTTGATAGGAGCTTAGTAATGAAACCATTCCCCAAGGGATTTGAGATCCCCAAATTTGACAAATATCGAGGGACGGGAAACCCTAAAGATCACATCAGGGAATTCCAAGTTCATTGCATGGAGGTCGCATATGACGATACTTATTTGATGCGGCTATTTCCTAGGATTTTGGTAGGCCATGCTATGGAATGTTTTTCTCGCCTACCTTCATGAATTAGAACATTCCAAGAAATTATAGATGCATTCATTAAAAATTATGCATGCAATATTGCAATGGATGTTAGTCTAGAAGAACTTTCAGCTTTGAAACAAGGAAAGGGAGAATCATTCACCTCATTCCTACAACGATGGTGATCCAAGGCCAATCAGAGCAAGTAGACCATGCCAGAAGAACAACAAGTTTGCACCATCATAACCAACCTTGAAGGCCACTTAGCATTTAATCTCAAGGTTTAGGGAATCACCACATACAATCAGTTGATCCCCAAGGTTCTTAGCATCGAAAGAGCCCTTGTGACTCAACCCGCAGAATCAACATCATACCACAAACAAAAAAATAACCGCCAACCATACAATTACAATGATAAACCTCACACGTGGGAAAGGAACAAAAAAATTACTAATGATGGTATCGTCGATGCCAAGGTGGTCATTAGTGCCTCTTGCCAAAACACACCCGCACCACAAACCCAAACACAACACCAAAACACTCATCACATAACACACCAACCAAACAACAATCCAACCATCAATAATCTCAATGATCAAAGAGGACCACCTCAATGCAAGAGCTATCCCAAGTGAAAATACACCACTTTGGGCAAACCACTTGAGGACATAATGAAAAATTTGATAACAAAAAACTTATCAAAGCTCTTACTTTCAAAAATTACCAAGAACCTGATGTAAAACCTCCTGGTATAATGAGAATAAACTTTGTGAGTTCCATAAAATAAAAGGCCAAACACATTTGATATCACAGATAGAATAATTAACCGATATTGATCACCAACGAGTGTGTATGGCGCTTATTTGTCACCTTACCTAGATGAAAATCAGCATTTTGTCATTGCTATCAAGGGCACCTTATGCCAAAGATTGTGGAGTCATCAGATCCGGGGAGGGTAATTTTCAAGGTTTAGATTAGATCAATCAAATCAATATAAAAAGACAAAACCCAAAGAACTATCAAGTAATAAAGGAAATTAAAACAATTAAACAGCTTATACTTGTAAATTCGAATTCCTCCATGATTACCTCCATAGTACCTTTCTTGGCGGCCGCCCTCGTATCGACGCGCCTTGATATTTAAAATGCGCATTTATCGAGGTCGACACGGCGCTACCTAATGAGCTTCGCGGCTTTTTTTTTGTTTTGAATGCATCGCAACGATCGATGTAAGGCCATGATTTTTTTAAAAGAAGTTGCATCGCCTCCATAAATTGCACTGAAACAGCGTAAAACACTTTCAAAACCGTACAAAAATAACAAGAAAAATGGAGTCGGGTTCACCAATGTAACTGAGGATTTCTTTTAGGATTAGATTAGATTCAAGTTATGAATATAAAAGACAAAAACCCAAAGTGATTACAAAGTGAAAAGGAAGAGAAATGTAAAAGAACAAGTATACTTGATAATTGCTGAAGTTTCCATGACTCACCTTCGTAACACCTTCTTACTTGCTAGATAATGCTTTGCCCTCATATTCGTCATGCGAGCAATCTGCAAATATATGCCTATGTCCTACACCAAGCTTTGAAGGATTTGCATAAAATGTCTAAAGCCTATGCCTAAATGCCTATGATTGACAATGTCTATGCCTAAAAAATGCTAAGACTTGATTAAATAAAAGACAATAATTGTAATGAGAAGCCTAAGTGTGCAAGTGCAAGAGTGTATAAAGTGAATGCGTGTGTATGTGTGTAATCGAAAAGTGAGGAAAATGGCATTTTATAGAAAATTCCATTTTGAATGGACAGGTGAGATTAATTCATGACGAAAACCTAAAATGAAAGGTCCAAATTAAATATGAGAATCCCTAATTAGGGTTAGGGAAAATTCATTAATTGAACGGTCAAGATAATATCTCAGATAATTGGATTGACGGTGGAGAATAAATTAGATAAACTAATTAGAAAATAAGGATTTTCAAAAATTAAGAAGATAAAGACTGCCCGACGATCTCCCAAAAATCAAGAAGATAAGAGTTGGATCAAGATCGATTTGAAAAAGCAAATCAAGAATCTACCGATAACTTTGATTTTGAAGATTAGGCTTACCATTTTGAATTAAATTAACTTTCAAAAAATTAATGATTTTGTGGAGGACAATAAATAATCTTCGTGATTATTTTACCAAAATGGACTCCCACGCTAAGAAGTGATGACATCTTTGAATAACTTCATTTATTTAAAATGAGAGGAATATTATTTACCAATTAAATAATTAAAGATAATTATTTTAATTTAGCACAAGATTAATTAATTAAATAAATAAATCAATTCCATTTAATTATGACAATTAGTGATATTAAACAAATAAATAAAATTTATTTATTTAATAAATCGAAGAAATATATGACGCGTAACAAACAGATTAAGAAGTGGTAAAATGATTGCTGTGCCTAGGTCATTTTTAGGTGTCTACATTTGCCCCTCTTTTTCATAATGTAGCATGTTGCATTGTGACAAAGAAAATAAGTCAAGATATTCCGCAGTAAAGGTACGGAGTATTATTGCCCCCTCGAGAAATTTTTCAAATTTTGGGTCGGCAACAAAAAAGTTTGTAAAGGGTCCCGATAAATCAATTCGATGACCAGAAAAACAATGGCACAGTTGGTTTTGAATTCTGAAATGTTTAAAGCAGGTAACAAGGAAGTCAAAGTTGGTCAAATGAGCCTCCAGTAATAACCTCATTTGAGAAATATCATTTTGACTTTATAAATAGGTTGACAAAGGGGTAAAATTCAATTCATTTCCACTATTTACTTTGCAAACTTCGAGAGCCTAGAGCAAAAAGGAGCACAGCGAGGATGGTGATTCCAGTGACAAAGCATCCCGGTGAGATCGTGCAGACATTCAAATGGCCAGAGGGCTCAGCGCCAGTGGTATGTACCCTTGTCCTTCTTTATAATTTTTTTGTTTTGCGTGCCAAATTTAAGTTTCTAGGGCAAACAATAATTGCGCCGCGACGCAACTGCGTTCGCATAAGCCACAATCATCTGTGCGTTCGATGAATATGATGCGTCGCGATACAAATGACTAGTTAATCGTAGGGTGGGCGAGGTGTTGCGACACATTTGATAAAAATTGTGACACATTCGCCTAACTAAATCGTATATGAGTGTTGAAAAGCCGCAATTGTCATTTTGTGTCGCAATTGCACATTGTAGTGACGCATTCGCCATATTGTGTCGCAATTGCCAAAATTCGTGATGCAATTTCCATAATGCGATGCATTTGGGCAACCGAGAGATGTAGTTGTCATGTTGTGATGCATTTGATGATTTGAGAGACGCATTCGAATATTTGAGACACAATTGCCATAACGTGATGCATTCAAATTTTTTTTTTTCCTTTTCTTTTACTGAGACCAAATGTGATATTTGTGAAACCGTTAATGCTTTTGATGATGTTGATAGTTGTCAATAAAGTACTGATATATTGTTTGCCTTTTTGCAGAGGCAGCTTGCCCCTATCTACATGCGAGAGAGCAGATCGACCACATTTTGGTTTGCCGACCAGTTGAGCCCATGAGAGCAACGTCGATTGATGCGACTAGGGTTGTTCTACGTTGCCTACATGCTCACCATTCAGGCGAACAAGGGATTACTGACTGCATTGTGTGAGCGTTGGCATTCGGAGACTTGCTCGTTCCACCTGCCGATAGGTGAGGCTACCATTACTCTAGAGGATGTCTACCAGATTCTACGAGTGCCAATCCGAGGGGAGCAGATCGTCTACGACCCTCGTCATGGCAAGCAGACCTTCTGAGCATACTACCGAGATCAGGGTGCAGGACTGGGTATCCCAGGTTATGAGATTAGATGGGAGTTCATGGCAGATCACTATAGTCACTTTGATGCATTCCTTGCGACTCTGATTGGGGGGATCCTGATTCCTGATCGTCGAGGACACAAATTTCCTATTGGCTGGGGAGATGTCCTGGTTGGCATGAGATGAGACAGGACCGTTTATGCTTGGGGTCCTTGCTTACTAGGGACACTCTACCATTAGCTGCATGATATTGCCTATAGGAGAGGAGAGAGCATCTCATGTGGGACTACGTTTATGATGATATGGGCCTAGGAGCACATATCTATATTTCATCCACTGATTGACAGACCATAGTTGGCCGACAGTATGCCCTATGCTTATTACTACGTCGATGCCTTATAGCAGACCTGGATGGGTGAGATAGGTTGGTGGCGGCATCGGATTGACACGATGATGTCCTTTATCTGGAGGTCATATTGAGACTGCAGACAGTGGGATGATGAGGTAGACCACCTGAGTCTGTGCAGCCAGTACAGATATTTTATTGGCAGGATGGTGCAGACTTCATTGATCATTGAGATGTATTTACCACAGCGTGTCTTGAGGTAGTTTAGAGAGTAGCAGGATGTACCTACAAGGATAGCCGAGTACGCCCGACCTTCCAGAGAGTATGCTTGGGGAACAGCCATTCCAGTGGCCTTTGCAGAGCAACAGATTGACGGGCTAGTAGCCCAGGCATGGGGATGGAGGGGAGGAGCAGCCGATCCTGGGATGACAGCCGATTACGACTTATGGTGGTAGACACACAAGCCAGTGCCATTGACGGATCTGGATGGGCTAGCACTAGTGGACAGAGGATCAGTTATTCCTCATGTGCCGCAAGCCAGGCGAGGTGGCAGGGGTAGAGATGGAGGTAGGGGGAGAGGCGGAGGCAAAGATGAAGGCAGGGGTGGAGACAAAGGCAGAGGTGGAGACGGAAGCAGAGGCGGAGGCAGGGGTGGAGACGAAGGCAGAGGTGGGGATGATGGCGGAGATGACCGGAGGCGACAGCAGGATGGGCAGAGATAGGTCTGGAGGGTGTGCCCACGTGTGGCGAGGGTAGCATTAGACACTATCCCCGAGGTTGGCAAGGAGGGGAAGAGAGAGGAGTAGCCCTGACAGGAGGAAGAGGGTGAGGAGAGACGAGAGGAGGAGGTGGCAGAGGATGTGGTAGAGGACGTGGTGGAGGTGGAGAGGTAGGAGGAGGGGGTGGAGGTGGGGGGATAGGAGGAGGAGGTGGAGGTGGGAGGACAAGAGGAGGAGGTGGCAGAGGATGTGGCAGAGGATAATGATGATGAGGACGATGGCATGGATGAGGCCGAGAGACTCCTTAGATGGTGGATGGTGGAGGGAGAGGAGGAGATACCCTCTAGTTTAGTGTTGCCTTAGGATGCCATAATAGATCAGAGGGTGGCCGACCTACAATGTAGACTAGATGAGAGTATGGCCCAGGTCAAAGCCCTGTAGTCAGAGTTAGAGGTAGTCTAGGTAGAGCGGGATCAGGCAATGATCCGCTAGCAGGATTCAGCTCAGTGGTGCACACAGTTTGTTGCATTATGCGCAGGGCCCGTAGGGGACATGGCTCACGAGTTGGCCAGAGTGAGCATGATATTGGAGCAGTATAGGACATTGTACGAGCAGGCGGTGCCACTAGAGTGATGGGATCCTACTTTGTCTCGGTCACAGTCAAGGGTAGGCAGTGGCCACAAATCAGGTAGTGCCAGTGGCAGCAGGAGTCACACCAGTGTCGGAGGATCTACCTCGACAGGGCACACATCAGTGTACAGGTCACATCACTCATGTTGGCACACCCTGAGTCACCATTCGGGTCACAATCATGGGTCGATTGGTTCAGTACAGAGGTCGGCACAGGTACAACCACCAGTGATCGATCCATCTACTTCTTAGAGTTAGGCCACAGTGACATCACATGTATTCGTTTCCATAGAGATGACGCCTTCATTCGTAGTTCCACTAGTGGCACAGGTAGAGGTTGCGACAGGTCCGCCTATCGGTTCAGTCCCAGTTTCAGAGTTGCAGCCGCCACATTCTTCACCATGAGGGGATGATGAGAGTCTACCCTAGGGGCATTTTGTTATTATGACACACTATGTATAGATTATTAAGCCTATGAGCTCCATTTTTGGGATATCCTCTGACTTTATCCTATGACATTGTACATTTTTGAGATGATGTTATATGATGATGCAGTTTTGATGTGGCCTACATGTGCTATGTGATGCTCTTTGATTTAATGTATTATGATATGTATGATGTATTATGTTGATTTATGATGTAGCATGTATGTCCTATGATGCTTATTTATGATTTTGATGTCATGATGATGCAATGATTACTTATGTGAGATGATAATGATAATGATGTGCATAAATTATTTAGTAAAAGATGCAATGTTGATGACAATGTTAATGCAATGTTTGTGATTATGTATATGATTTAATGTTGTGGATGATGTATGTATGGAACTAATGCAATGTTTATATGATCATGTATGCACTTATGTTTTTGGATGTCACAGGATATCATCGTGAGATAGATGAGAGAAGACGACCAGAATGATGAGAGAAGATGACCAGACCGAAGAAGAGGAGATGACCAGACCGAAGAAAATGCATGTTAATTCCTAGACCAAATCCTTCAAAGCTTTACTGTAGGACTTTAATATTTATTGCTCTTAATCATCATTGGGCAGACTATTGTAATGGCCAAGAAACACCATGATATGACATAGATCAAGGTG
>VDFB02326956.1:0-74096 GCA_007258455.2 Sequoia sempervirens
AAACAACATCCCACTTAACCAGGCTCCATTTAGATGTGGACAAGCTACCTGCCCATAAGAATTGTCTAGCCAAAGAGTCCATATCCTTCACAAACCCAATAGGAGCAACCTATAACATGCACCTATAAATAGGAAGAGCATGCACCACAGACTTAAGCAATAGAGCCCACCTAGCAAATGACAACCATCAATTAGTCCAATGACCAACCTTCGCATGAAACTTGTCCAAGATATTTTGCCATGATTCCTTGGGAAGTCTACCGACAAAGATAGGAATACCCAGATAGGTTAAAGGGAGAGAATCGATTTGGAACCTTAAGATACAAGAAATTCTTTGCTGAATAGGCTGTAGAGTATTAAAGAAGAAAATGGAAGATTTGTCTTCATTAATCCTTTGACCAGTTGCAGCAAGATAGATATCCAAGGCCTTGCACAAACACAAAGCTTCTCTGATCTTAGCTAGACCCATCAAAGTCGTATCATCCACAAATTGCAAGTGTGACTGAGGAGGAAGGTCATTTCCCCACTTCCATCCCTGAATCAAACCCAACTCCACATTACGTTTTACCAGTCTACCCAGACCTTCCGCCAGAAGAATAAATAAGGAGAGATAGGATCCCCTTGACGAAGGCCCCTAGAAGCACTAAAAAGAGCGGTAGGCTCCCCATTAATCAACACTGAGAATGAAGTGGAGGAAACACAACTCATCACCCACTAGATCCATTCCTCAGCAAATCCAAAAGCAATAAGAATTTTCTGCAAAAAGGACCATCTCACTCTATCATAAGCCTTCGCCATGTCGAGCTTGATGAACATAGCCTTTTCTTTCGAGGATGCCATCGAATGAATGGTCTTCGTAGCAATGACCACCCCATCTAAAATTTGTCAACCCTCCACAAAACCACTTTGTTCCTCAGAGATAAGCCCACCAAGCCATCTCTTCAGCCTTTCAGCAATTAGCTTGGAAATTATTTTATACACCACATTACAAAGAGAAATGGGACGAAATTGACTCAGACGATCCGCCCCATCACATTTGGGAATGAGAGCAAGGAAAGTAGAGTTTAAAGCCTGAAGCATCTGCTTTTTTTTCTGAGACTCACACACCACCTCCAACAAATCCAATTTAATGATGTCCCAAAACTCTTGATAAAATTCCACTAGAAACCCATCAGGACCTAGGGCTTTCCCTTTCTTCATCTGAAAAATAGTAGCCTCTAATTCCTCCAGCGAGATATCTCGCAAAAGATACTCATTTATCTCCCTAGTGACCAAAGATGGAATACAAGCCAAAACTTGGTTCTCTTCCTCTGTAACATCCTAAGAGTCCTCGCGAAATAAAGAAGCATAGAACTCAGAAGCTTCTCTAGATATATCCTGCAAGGAAGATAGAT
This sequence comes from Sequoia sempervirens, assembly GCA_007258455.2. Lineage (NCBI taxonomy): Eukaryota > Viridiplantae > Streptophyta > Pinopsida > Cupressales > Cupressaceae > Sequoia > Sequoia sempervirens. Next base: position 1,395 of record VDFB02326956.1, read on the forward strand.
GCTCACCCCTGTCATTCACCAGAACAGGCATAGAATTACCATGCCTCCTAGCCTTCACCGAGTTGAAGAAAAAGGTAGTGTTCTTATCCCCCTCCTGTAACCACTCAACTCTAGCCTTCTGCTTCCAAAAAATTTCCTCACGCAGCTCACACTCCTCCAAAGCTTTCTGAGCCCAGGCCTCCTCCATGAGTAAATCCTTATCTCCCGAGTGATGACATCCAAGACAGGTTGTGCATCAACCTTAGCATGAAAAATATTGCCAAAGTACTACCTATTCCACCTTTTAAGTTGATATTTTACATATTGCAGCAGCTTAGAAAAGGAATACATGGCAGTGCCAAAAGCAGGTCTTCCCCTTCTCCACCAATCAGCCATATGCACCTGCAAAGAAGAATCTCTTAACCACATAAGTTGAAACTTGAAAGCAGGGGACCGAGCCACCTAATCAGAAGAAATAGAAAACTTAATAGGCCAATGATTTGAACCCCTCCAGTCAAGAATCTCAGAGGTAGAAGACAACCCTCCGCCAACCCAGAAATAGGACACCAAGAAGCGATCAAGTCTCTCCACAATACAACTCTCCCCCAATATCCTATTGTTCCAAGTAAACTTCCCATTTCGAGGCTTAATGTCAACCGGGTTCAAAGCAGAGATGTTATCATGAAAAAGGAGAGCAGAGGGTTCCAATCTCATAACACCACCCATCTTCTCATCTATCTCAATAATAGCATTGAAATCCCCTGCAACAACCCAAGGGAACAAAGGAGCAAGGCTCCGAACATAACTAATATGGGACCACAACAACTTCTTACTAGGAAAATCAATAGGCGCGTAGATATTTGAGAGGAGAATAGTTTCCCCCAACTCCAAACTTGAAGCAACCACAGAGATTGAGGACTTGGAGGACACCCACCAAAGAGGATGAATCTTCAATGGATTCCACAGGCAAGCCACCCCACCTACATTACCATGAGCCCCAATACACTAGCAACTACCCCACACCCAAAGTTTAGGCATCATACCCATCATACCTTCAACTATTAACTTAGTCTCCTGAAGAAAAATAACATCAGGAGAATGAGAACGCAACAAATCCCGAACAACTTTTTGTCGAGGGCCACTATTCAAGCCTCGTACATTCTAGGAGAGGACAATCATTTCAGAGGATTAAAAAAATGTGAATCCAGAGTCTTTACAAACCCAGCCTCCACCAAAGACTCCCCCATCAACTTTAATTTCTCCAAATCCTTCTTTCTCCCCGCTTTAGAAGACTTCTCTACCACCCCTTTCTTTAGGTCCTTCTGAAGAATTCCCAGTGAAGGAGAAGCCTTATTACCTTTTACCAAGCCTACTCTTGTTTTCACTAAAGGGCTGGATAGCCCTCCTTCCCCCAACTGCGGCTCCACGGAAAGCTCACTCCCCCCAAGAACCACCATACTCAGGTTCGATTCCAACTAGACAGCCCCAACTTCCTGAGGAGTTTAGATGTGCTCTGGGAAACCTCCTTCTTGAACCCCTTTTGAAACCCTGTGATCCAAAATCCAAAATCCCAGATTCACCTCCTGATGACCAAGGTCATCAAGCACCTCAAATCTATTACATGAATCTCCTTCCTGGCGATCCTTAAAGGTCCTCTTTTGGCCCCGGTTCCTATTACGAGCCTTGGCAGGAATAAAACCCTCAGCATCCATAGCCTCAGCCGACACTGTCTCCTTACCCTTGTCACCCTTTGAGGGATTACGAGGAGGATGAGTTGCCTGAATCCCTGAAGATTTAAACTTCGGGCATCTTCTCTGCAAATGCCCATATTCACGACAGAGACGACAACGAAAAGGAAAAGTCTCATAGTCAAGTTGTTGCACCCAAGAGCATGAACCCGCACGTATTTCCAAAGAATCTGGGATAGGATTATTCAAATCCATTTCAACACATATACAAGCAAAATTCATTACCTTTATGTCCAGATTTTGTTGAGAATGACCCACCGGTTTTCCCAGTAATGAAGCAACTCGATGCAAAATGTCATTTCGCCAAAATTCCACTGGAAATCTAGGGAGGCAAACCCAAACTGGTACCCGATTCGGAAGCTCCTCCAAAGGATCAAAACCCGCATGCCATGGCTTAATGAATAGACCAACCTGGTTGTGGAAGTAAGGCCCACCTTCAAAAACTCTATTGCAATCCGCCATGCAATTAAATGTCACCATGAAATAGTTTTTTGCTAACAACATTATTTCCATCTCACCCTCCAGGGACCAAGAGCGATGAGCCCATGAGTCCAGAAATTGGAGCGAAACCCTCATTCCCAAAAATTTGCATAGCAAAGTATGTTTTGAGAAATACTTGATGTCCTCCGCAATCGCTTCAGGTTGGATAACCAGCACCGGCCTTTCCTTGGAACGTTCAAGGCATCCATTTGTCTTCGGAATACGAGAACCACCAATGTGGACAAATCCATCATTACTTGAGTTGTTTGAAAACAAATTATTATTAAAAACTTTCGGAGAACGATTTGGAGGTGAGGCCCCAAAAGCAGCACGAAAATCCAAAGGGGATTTGACCCCTGATGACTCCCCCTGAGCCATGCAAAATTGAGTCCCAAAACTTTGTGTAGGAAAACTGAAAACCACACCTGTGAAGCCCGTACTAGGTATGGATAAGAGAGCCCCACACGCCAAACAAGCTGGTAACCCACCCGACCAAAGCAAGGTCCAAAACAGAAGAAAATACAGCTCCTCAGGAACCACCGAATAAGATTTGCAACAAAAACAAGACACCCCTCCCCGAAAACAGCAAAAGACCCACCCCTCTACACACAAAAGACTGAAGAATTCGATCCCCCACCGAGCCAGCACATGCACAGAGAAATAGCGACCTGCACCATGCCATTAATGTCAGTGGAGCTCTCACCTCAGGTAAGTTCGTGAATTTGAAGATCTTGAAAACTAGTGATTTGTGACATTTTGTTTGTAGATTCTAAATATATTTTTTTCAAAATTTTTGGAATCAGATTGCACTTCTTTTTCCATCTCCTTCTAAAACTAGTTTTTTTTTAGAAAACACCATTTTTAAGGAGTGACACTCAGATAACACACATAAATTTTTTTCCAATTTAAGGATAAAAATTCTATTTTTTTTTAATTTTATATTTTTAACCACATATCTAGTGCTTCCAAATTGGTTTTTATAGTGTTTTATTAGAATATTTTTTCCTTAATCAATTTCTCAAAGTCAAACCACTACAATCTCGCATAATGCAACCATATAACACAACTTTTTTGTATGTATCAAAAATTAATTTTTATTTTTGTTGGATCAAGGACTTCAATATCTAGTGCACCTTTATTATTTTCATTTTTTTGATAATCTTCTATTTTTCCACATGTAGAACAAAGAGCTTGATTTTTGGTGAAAGACCTACATTCACAAGAAATAAAAATAAATATAATAATTAAATTAAATTTATTTAAAATTATACTTTTTGGGAAGCTTACAATAAGGAATACATACTTACAAAAAATAATTTTTAAATGAATTCATTTGATCCCCCAAAAGGTAAATCAAAGGTGGATTTTTATCAACATTTTGATAGGTGTAAATGAGACTCCGTTATAGGTATGGTTTAAAACTAGTGGGGTTCTATCCAAGGGGGTTTGATCTAAGGTAGTTTGATAAAATCCTCTTCAATTGGAATACTTTAAATGGAACTTTTCAAGGCTTAAATCATTATATTTTTTAAAAATATGTGATTTCAACAAAAATCAGAATCTCCCAGAAATTGTAAACCAGCTTTGTGGGATCACCCTATAATATGATTTCCTTGTCCAAATTGGTAGAATTGTCCATGGGGAATATTGGTATTTTTTCTTTGAGGGATGTGGGTATTGATGTTAAGTTGTGATGGCGTGTTGATGTTTGGAACTGTGGTCCTGGAATGGAAATCCATTGTTTATTTCTCCCAAAGGGGTTGAATGAATTTGTTCCCATGGCATTGTGTGAAGTACCAATAAAATGATTTGATGATGATGTTCCCATGGCACTAGATGAAGCTCAAAATAGGGAGTTTGAAGAGCTTTCCCCTATTGTTGAGGATCCAAAGGTAGCTCCAATTGACTATGATGATGTTGTTGACATGCTAGGCATTGATTGTGACATGGTTGGTGTCCCTCCAATGGATGTTTATTGATTGTATTGGAAGTATTTTGATTGGATGTGTCATTAGAGGTAGTATTAATAGTGCTTGTGGAAATTTGTGAGGTGGCACCAATGTTATTGTTTACATTGTTTTGAGGTAGACTAGTGTTGAAGGCATTTATTGTATTGTTGTTGTTTACATCATGACTAGGAGAGGTTGCTCTTAAATTGTTAATGTCAAACCTAGGTGGTAATTTGGCCCCTTGGTCTAAAAGCATGGCTAGGTATCTGTCTAGATCGTGCAAGACCAAATCCTCTACAAAGGATGCTACCTCAGGATTTTGGGCTAGTACTTCTAAGTCTTCTGCATATACTTGTTCGTTTTGGTCCCTTTGTATAAATGGTTCAAAGGGGTTGCATGAAGAGGATGGCATGTTACTGTCACTGAAAGGATTGATAAAGGATGTGTCATGGTTCATGCTTTGATTCATGTCATTGGAAAAGATATAAGTGTTGGTTTCTTGTCCAAAATTAGCCATTTGTCTTCTTTTTCTTTGAAGCCTAGTTTCATCCATATAAGGATTTTCTCAAATGAGGAAGAGGAAAATGAAAACTAGATGATGGGAATGATATGCAACTATGTTTTTGGAATTTTGAATAAGGGATGTGAATGCAACTATATATATATATTTTTTGGCAATAATAAATGCAATATGACAATGTTGTCTAAGGGGAATGACTAATGTAAAAGGACAATGAAGACTAAGATGAAAAGTTATGACAATATTTTTTTTGTATTTTTGGAATAAGGGATGCAAAAAGAGGACTAAGATATGTAAATGCAAAGGTTTAAATGATGATGGAATTTTGGAAAAGGTTTACTCAACCACTTAAAGCTAGGTCTATGTCTCAATTTTGGATCATCAAAGGACTTGTTTGAAGGACTAAATGACAATGACAAGATGACTAAGTGAGGTTTCATAATTAGACTTATGAGTTGGAAAGGTCTCACAAGAGGACTATGACTAGGGGAAATGATTTTGACTAAGTCCAATGATAACCTACTCTTGAAGGCAAAGATTTTGCAAAGTATGGTGAATTTTCCTAATCCAAGTTTGCAACAAAAAATGAGGGCCTAAAGACTGGTTTATGACTGAAAATTATGAAGTCTAAGGATGCAACTAAAGATTTGCAAGGATAGACCTATGGTAAAATGAAAACTAAAATGCAAAGAATGAAATATTTGAGCAATTCTTGGTCTGGTTTTTAACTGTGGTTGCTAGAAAAAGATGTTTGATGGTAGTTTGGACAAGTTTGATCTTGAGTTTTGGACTATGATAGTGTTTTTCTTTTTTCTAGGCGAATGTGTCATTTTAGGTTACAGATGAGTTTTAGTTTTTTAGATGCATCATAGTTTTAGCAAACACGGCTTTATAGATAACATATGTGGCTCAAGAAAGCAATTGTGGTGTTTTGTAGATCAAATGCGGTGTAGTACAGGAAAATGTGTTTCACAGAGCAACGAATGTGGCTTATCAGAGCAAATGTGTTACAAAAAGTGTCAAATGCGGTGCAGAGTAGCGAATGCATTTCATCAAATGTGTTGTAGCATAATGGAATTCTAATTTGTTTTATAATTTTGACCAAATTTCAATTTTTTTTGAGTGTGAATGTTTGTTTCTAGGTCTGAAAAAGGTGTTTATTTATTTAATGTCTCAGAAAACACTTAAAAAGCACAATATATTGTCTTTGAAAATTTGAAAGCATGCACAATGAAGACAAGCACAATCCTAGGTTTGGCAAGGACAATATTTGCTAGATTCCACGTGAGTTTCCCCAACCACAATTATTCTTAGTGGATGAATCTAGAAGCTTGGCCACACAGGCTCCCCCTTATAGTGCACTCACTTCTCAGGTCAACCAAGCTTCCAACCCCCATAAAACTACCATGGTAGGCTAATCACCTCTACTAAGAACTGCGAGAATGTGGATGCCTTCACAATGACTGTTGTTGCGCTAGCAAATAGATGGGATTTTTGGAAACTACACAAAGGTTTTTAGTTCGGGACCCCTGTTCGAGTGGCCACACATGGGGCAAGATTAGCTCCAATAAGGAGGAACTCCAGCCTGAAGAGGTTACACTCAACAGGGTTTTGGGGAGTTCACTTGTCTGTGTGACTCATCCACACTTGTAATCCTAAGTTTTCTATTAGGATTCACATTTATATACTGGTCGAGGGTAGCTTGGCCAAAGAGCTCCGTTGCCATTTTGAGTTGCCTTGGGGTGAGTACCTTTTCCCACCAAGGAAGGCCCAATTCCTAGAGTCAATAACAGTTTCTCTTTCACCCAGGATCACACAAGTACACAAGGGGAGAGGATAATTCTATTATTTAATCGGGGTGACACAAAATTGGAGACACTTGTGAATTTTAGCTACCAAAATTGTAATGTGAAGAAGACACTGAAGACACTTTGTTCTTTTTAAACTTTTAAACTTGAAGTGTGAAAGACAAAGTTAATTTTAAACCCATGACATGAGAATGCATGTTCATTTTAACCATATGAGTTTCAATGCATGATTGTGTTCATTTTAAGCCCATGACATGAGAATGCATGCAAATTTTAACCATATGAGTGTGAATGCAAATTGTTGTTGTTGATTTTTTTCCTTAAGGAAATTGAAAATGAAATAAAAAGATCAACAAAATAAGGTTAGACTCCTCACCTAAAGATGGAAATAGAAAATTAGTAACCCAAAAACCTCTATGCTGCTGGAAATAGGATGCCATTTAATTTCAAATCCTAAACATTAATTATTTCATGTATCTCCTAAGTTCTTGGAATGTATTCAACAACACTAAGATTAGGATGAGATTAATATTTGATGAAATAAATCATGAAATTGACATTTGTAGTTATTCCTAAATAATAGGAACATGTGGGTGCACACATGGTAAGGTGACACTCACCTTAAGTTCAGTTCAATTAAGTTAGAATCAGTTTAGTTTAGTTTAGTTTAGTTCAGTTATGGTTTAGTTGTCTTAAGTTAGTTATAGTTGTATGCTAGTTGACTTTAGTTAACTTGGAATGCATGGCTAATAACTTGAGTTGTATGAAAAATCACAAGGACTACCTACAGTTAACAGGGGATGACCATTCTTGCATGAATGGTGTTGAGTAAATGTTTCAGTTAACAAGAAATCCTTGGAGGCAACTCGGGCGCCCAAGATGCTTTCTTGGATTTACCTCTTTTGCATGTTGAGATATTTTTGAAGGCTTAGTTAAGTAGGATTACTTTTGGGTGCCAACTTTGAGGAAGAGCTTTGGAATTATCAACAGAATGAAGCTTGAGTTGTGACTTCAGTTTGGGATGCCCAAATGGATGAGGCACATGTTTTAACATTGTTCTTCATAGGATAACCCTATTTGCATGAGATATGGTGTACCTTTTAGGGATAGGGCTTGAGCATTGTAATTGTAACTCATGTTGGAGTTTAAAAAGTAAATCAAAGCCTATTTATCTCAAGCAAGTTGAATAGAGTTATCATAGTTTTTATTGCAAGTTGTGAAGAAGTTCTAGTGAAGACAGAAGAAGCATTATCAAGCAAGAATTGGAGCTATTGTAATTTAGAGATTGAATAATAGAATAATTCTTGGTGGAGTTTCTTCCTGAAAGGGTTTCTCCACAGTACATCTTGTGTAATCTTTCTAATATCTTGTCTAGTTCTTCTATCAACTTCTATCTACATTCTGCAACAGTAAAATGGATTAATTAAGATAATCACCCACAAACAATATATATGTAACAAAGAAAAAGCTTATTTAGATTAGAAATATTAAAGTTTTACAGAGTATTAAGTTAAGAAAACACCTCATTTTTCAACATTTGGTATTAGAGCTGAGGTTGGGTAGAGTATTGGGATGCCTTTCTCTTAAAAGATTGGAGGTTTTTTGGCTTAGTGAGAGCTTTTATTATTTTTATTTGCTGATTTTGGAATTAAGTTTTGTTACAATGAATGGGCAAGTTAGATATTGAAAGGTTCAATGGTTCTAACTATGAAATGTGGAAATTAAAAATGGAAGATCTTCTTGAAGAAAGAGATCAGTGGTTAGCGGTTAATAATGAGACAAAGACACCTACAACTATTTCAAATGAGGATTGGGCTAAGTTAGATAAGAAGGCAAGAGAAACAATTAGGTTATGTCTTGCTGATGTTGTTCTCTTAAATTTTTCTAATGAAACCACTGAATATAAATTATGGAAGAGAATAGGGGGTATTTATCAAACTAAGAGTCTCACCAATAAGTTGTATCTAAAAAGGCAATTGTATTCATTGAAAATGAAAGATGGTGAATCTGTTGCACAACATTTAAATGATTTCAATTTAATTCTCTGTCAGTTAGCATCTGTAGATGTAAAGCTAGAGGATGAGGATAAGTGCATTTTATTTCTTTTTTCTTTACCAAATTCTTGGGAAAATATAATTGTTTCAATTAGTGGTAATGGTGTAGATCCAAAGATGGACAAAATTATTCCTACTCTCTTATCAGAGGAGATGAGGAGGAAGTATAAGGAGGAAATCCAAGATGCCTTTTTTGTAAAAGGTAGACCTAAGAAAAAGGATCCTAAGGGAAACAAGGAAGGGAACGATAAGTCAGAAGGATAGAGTAAGGTAAAGTGTTGGAATTGTGGGAAACCGAGACATGTGAAGAAGGATTGTAAGAACAAGAAAGAAAGTTCTGATTCTTCTACAGAGGAGTCCTCAGATGATAGTAATGATGCATTGGTTATTTCAACTAATTTTGTTTGTGATAAATCTTTGCTTCATGTTTCAAAGTAATCTTCATGGAGTGGATGGTAGTCATGATGCCATGTGTGACTCAATACCACAGTTCAGTGCGAATTGTTGGAAGTGACTTGGATGCATCATTGTTAAGGTTATCTTCATGTGATTAGGGATATGGTTTGTTCTTGGTTTAGAGTGGTTTCTATTATGTCATGGTTTAACTCCTGATTCTAGATTAGAGTTTTGGCATATGACATGGTTCTCTTGAGACTAGGATGTATAAGTATGTTATGATGCATGTGATCTCCTAAGAGGAGATGGTTAGATCATGGATGACATGTTTATGTTCAAGGTTGGAGCTTTGAGATTGATCTTTTTTAATTCTCTTAAGTATTAGGTACATTAATCATTTGCTTGATTACTTCATGAAAGTGTTGTGCTGCATTTGGAGTTTGACATGGATTGGTTGGTTATAGGTCCTCATGGATACTTGGAGAAATAGGTGAGGCTGGATTTCTCTTATGGTAAGAGACATTTGTTGGAATGATTACTTGTAAGAAATTTTTTTAAATAGAAAAGACCAACCTGAGCCTACACCTTGGTTGAATGTGAATTCAACACACTCAGTGGTTTAGCATGCCTCCAAAGAGGTGGTTTGGATACAAAGACTTGGGAAAGGTATTGGTTTGGTTGATAATGGGAAGGTATTAATTGAGAAAGTTAACACTTTAATTAATGTTACATATTATCTTATGAAACCAAACAAATAAGTTCTCTTGGATTTAATCATTTGCTTGGAAGCTTCATGATTATGTAGGTTACATTTGAAGTTAGCATGGTTTGATTAGTTGGTGCAAGAAGGCCATTGGCCTTGAGTCTCGTACTTGTTTTATTATTCCTTGTTTAGAATAATTGCAATGTATAATGTCAATTGGGAGAATGTTGGAAATAGGATGCCATTTAATTGAAAATCCTAAACATTAATTATTTCATGTATCTCCTAAGTTCTTGGAATGTGTTCAACAACACTAAGATTATGATGAGATTAATATTTGATGAAATAAATCATGAAATTAACATTTGTAGTTATTCCTAAATAATAGGAACATGTGGGTGTAGACATGGTAAGGTGACACTCACCCTGAGTTCAGTTCAGTTCATAATCAATTCAATTCAGTTCAGTTATGGTTCAATTGTCTTTAGTTAGTTTTCCTTTTATGCTAGTTGAATTTAGTTAACTTGGAATGCATGACTAATAACTTGAGTTTTATGATAGATAACATGGACTAACTCTAGTTAATAGGGGATGACCATTCTTGCATGAATGGCGTTGAGTAAATGTTTCAGTTAACAAGAAATCACTTGGAGGCAACTTGGGTGCCCAAGATGTTTTCTTGGATTTACCTCTTTTGCATGTTGAGATATTTATGAAGGCTCAATTAAGTAGGATTACTTTTGGGCACCAACTTTGAGGAAGAGCTTTGGAATTATCAACAGAATGAAGGTTGAGTTATGACTTCAGTTTGGGACGCCCAAATGGATGAAGCACATGTTTTAGCATTATTCTTCATAGGATAACCCTATTTGCATGAGATATGGTGTACCTTTTAGGGATAGGGCTTGAGCATTGTAATTGTAACTCATGTTGGAGTTTACAAAGTAAATCAAAGCCTATTTATCTCAAGCAAGTTGAATAGAGTTATCATAGTTTTTATTGCAAGTTGCGAAGAAGTTTTGGCGAAGACAGAAGAAGCATTCTCAAGCAAGAATTAGAGCTATTGTAATTCAGAGATTGAATAATAGAATAATTATTGGTGGATTTTTTTCCTGAAAGGGTTTCTCCATGGTACATCTTGTGTAATCTTTCTAATACCCTGTCTAGTTCTTCTATCAACTTTTGTGTATATTGTAAAAAGTAAAATGGATTAATCAAGATAATCAACCAAAAAGAATATATGTAACAAAGAAAAAGCTTACTTACATAAGAAATATTAAATTTTTACAGAGTATTAAGTTAAGAAAACACCTCATTTTTCAACATATGCTAGCAAATGAAAAAGAGAAATCTGGAAATTTTTTGCAAAATTTGAATTTTTTTTTACTAGGTGAATGCGTCGCATCAGAGAAAATGCGTTGCTCTTCAAGTCAGATGTGTCTTAGGGCCGAATCTGAAAATTATCAGGTAAATGCATCGACCTGCATAGCAAATGCGTCTCGAGATGGTGAATACGACTTTCTGCAAAGTGGATGCATTGCAACAAAGCATATGCATCGTTTAAAGAGTCGAATGCATTGTGATATGTTGAATGTGTCATAGGAAACAACAAATGCATTGCGCCATACGTGTACCTATAGAACCAAAAAAAGTCATACAGAAAAAAAAAAGTGCGATTTTGGTGTCGGGTTCGCTAATGTAACTAAGGGAAATTATCTAGATTAGCAGATTAGTGCATAATAAACAAAACCTAAAGTAAAATAATGAAGCACAAAGGAGTAAAACATGAAAAAAAAATGAATAATCTCACCAAAAGTCTTCAAACTCCATGATTGACCTCCATTACACCTTCTCTATTTGTTGAAAATGTGTTTGCCCTCAGATTTTGTGTGAGCAACCTATGACTATGCTAAGACTTAAGCAAATGTTGAAGGATTTGATCTAAAATGCAATACTATGCAACTATGCAACTGGTAAGCAAGCCTATGAAATGCCAAAATTCCAAGAGATAAGTATGCCTAAGACAAGATTGCATAAGATGAAGTGGACATGAGGTGACAAAATGAGAGTAAAATTTCCTTTTTAGAGAAAATGCAATTTTGGATGAATGGCCAAGATTGAAGATTGACAAATGCCCTAGAATCAATGGAAAAGATTCAATATGACAACCCGCAATTAGGATTAGGGCAACATTAGGGTGAATTTGAAATGAGTGGACAAGATTGCATGTGACAAGGAGATAAGGATGACACAAAAAAAGAGAGAGCTGGAAAATCAAATAATATTAGAAATTACTTGATTTATGGAAGAAAATTGCTATTTTGAATTAAAAATAAATTTAATTCAAAAAGGTGGGGTCATGTGATAATAAATAATTAATTTGAATTATTTACTAAAAGAGGGAAAATTAGAAAGTGAGACCATTTTAAATAAATATTTTATTTAAAATTAGGAAAATGCCATAGGCAATAATAAATAAATTAAAGAATTCTATTTAATTCATGAGAAGACATTAGAAATTAATGACGTATTTAAATGAATAAACAAAAAATCATTTATTTAAATAATCATGAAGAATTAATGGACCAAGATAAGAATTTATTTAATTATGGAAAGACATTACATAATTAGTGACATATTTAAATAAATAATTAATATTTATTTATTTAAATAATCAAGAGGAAATAAAAAGACATGAATTAATTAAATAATTATGAATTATTTAATTAATAGTTGAAAAATGGGTTGAAGGACATAATTAAATATTTTAATTATGTTGAGAAGAATGTGGCAAAAATAAAGCTTGCATGCCTAGGTCATTTTTTGTTGGAAATATGTGCCTCAATCTCACAGGCTGAAACCTCTAAAAGGGCAAAGTCGGTGTGACATCTTTTGTGTCTGGCTGACTAGCAGTTGAAACCTTGTTGAAATTATTCAAGTTGTTGTGACCTTGCTTCAGTCTCACCGAAGGAGCCTATTGTTGTGACATTTCGTTCGGTATAACCTCTCATCGCCCGTGGAGATCTCTGGCCGATAGGCTATTCTATCGTATATCGGGGTAACCCAAAGGTCTCGGAGAGAAGTCTCAGTGAGAATGGAATGTCACGCCAATAGGGATACAACTGAAGTCATCGAAGTAGCTCAAGGCGATCAGAATGAAGTCTTGGCGACTCATGGGGTGTTGTTGATAATAGTATGGCTTTGGAGTAACATAAGAGATCTCAGTGAAACCTCTTGGTGACTGTTGAATGTCTTAGCAATAGATGGATGCTGATGGAAATGCTAATGGCTCGGTATGACTTAGGACCTTGGTCTAAGGTCTTGGTGAAAGCAATAAGTCTCGCCGACTCTTGGATGCTTCGTTATGACATGTTTGCTCGATGTGAGGTCTTGGCGAAAGATGAATGTCGTGCTGATTGTTCGGTGCTCGATGTAACTTAAAGCCTTCAGAGTAAAGTCTCAACGATGGACATGTGTCTCAGCGATGAAGAAGTTTGTTGTTAGTATGACTTGAGAACTCGATATGAACTCTCTGCGAATGTGATAAGTCTTGCCGACTATTATTTGTCCCTCAGTATGACTTGAGACTTCGGTGGGATGTCTTGACGAAAGCGATTGTCTCACCGATATGCATGTTGAGGTTGATACAAGTTGTAAGCTCGGTGGAACCTCTTGTTGATGGAAATGACTCTTGGCGACATTGATGATTGAGTCTTGTGGCATCGAGGAGACACGATTAGTGTCTCACTGACATGCCAACATAGGTTGATCGCTTTGACCAAAAGAAGACCATCCTACGTGGTGTCTCGTGGACCAATCAGAGAAGCCGAATGGAAACCGTTAGAAGATAGTTCATTGTGGTAGTTTTGAGAGGAAGCTCGACAAACAGGGGTGACTTGGTTATACTCTGTGATCACAGATTGTGATGGGTTAGATGGTTGGATGAATCGACAGATTGCTGTGTGATTGTATCAGAGTGATTTCTATTCTATAAAGATTGTAACTTGAAGGTTCCTGTACAAGTTTGATCATTGTGAAAGCTGCTGAAATCTGACATTAGAAAGATAAGTTAGAACTCTGTATGTAATTTTTTGTTACTGTAATACAAAGTGACTTCTCTTGGTGTGGTGGGTTTTTCTCCCTTAAGGGTTTTCCCATGTATATCTGGTATTCATATGTGTTTGTCAAATACTCTGTTTCTATTATCTCTTTCATGTGCATCTTAATTGGACTGTAATTATAAAATTTAAAAGGTATCTCTGCATTCTTCTTCCCTAAGGTTTGGCGTTAGGAGGTTATACATCTAGCTTTCCTTACAAGTGTGTGAGAGCCCTAGCCAGTTCAATGTTATCCTTCAATGTGGGTACATTAGGTTTTGTGTCAATTTCTATTTAGTGGGAGTCTTGTAGAAGTTTTTCAAGTTCTAGTACAGTTGAAGGATGGCTAGAGCGTGGAAGCAGGTGGAAATAGAGAGTTCAATGGTAGCAATTTTGAGTTGTGGAAAACTCAAAATGGAGGATCTTAGTGGATCGTGATTTGTGGCTTATTTATTATGCGGAACTAAACCTACAGGCATGAAGCAAGAAGGTGGGACCTTACTTGATAGAAAGTCTAAGGGGCTAATAAGGCTCCGTTTGGCAAACTTTGTTCTTCTCAATGTGCATGAAGAGAAGATTGCATCTTCCTTGTGGAAGAGACTAGCATCTATTTATCAGGGGAAGTCCTTGGTGAATAAAATTTTCCTGAGGAAGAAGTTGTACACTTTGAGAATGCAGGAAGGAGGGTCTATTGTTGATCATTTGAACGCATTTAACATGTTGAATGCACAGTTAACTTCTATTGGTGTAAAGAATGATGAAGAGGATTGTTGTATGCTTCTATTGTGTTCTTTGCTAGACTCTTGGGATCACCTGGTGATGCCTATTGGGAGTACAACATCGAATTTCAAGATGGAAGATGTTGTTGCTTCTTTTTTATCAGAAGAAATGAGAAGGAAATCTTGAGATGGCGAAGGAGGCCCTTGTTGTTAGAGGAGAGGTCAAAGAAAGGCAAGAGAAGAAGGACAATAAATCTAAATCAAAATCGAGGAGGGAGATCAAAGTCTCTAGCAGAAGTCCAAGGTGAAGTGCTGGAACTGTGGGCAGCTTGGTCATGTCTGAAAGGATTGTAAAGAGGAGAAAAAGAAGAAGAAGAATTCTTCCAATAATGATTCTTCTCAAAGTGATGTAGACGCCTTCATTGCAGCCTTGGCTACACAAGGATCAGATGATGTTTGGCTGATTGATTTAGGGGAATCTTTCCACATGACATCTCATAGAGACTATTTTATGAGGTATGAAGAATATGATGGTGGAAAGGTGTACTTGGAAAGTGATTCAAATTTAGAGATTGTTGGTGGGTAAGGAATAGTCAGGAATCTAATTCCCTGATGGAAAAGTGAAGGGAATCAACGATGTTATGCATATACCAGGTCTGGCTCAAAATCTACTATTTGTCAGTAAGCTAAATGATATTGGAGTGCAAGTCACGTTCTCTGGAAATGGCTGCAAGATGACTAGAGGCTCAATGGTGCTAGCAAGGGGTGCCCATATTGGTACCTTGTACAAGCTGGATGCACATGCTGTTCAATGTAACAATGTCTCTGTAAAGTCACAAAAAGCTACTCATAGAGGAAAAGAGGGAAATGTTCCTAATTGTGTAAACTCTATGGAAATTAAACTTCCAGTAGAAAAGACTATGCTCTGGCATCATAGACTAGGCCACATTGGAGAGAAAGGTTTAAAAATATTGAAAAATAAAAACCTGGTTGAGGGGCTTGAAGATTGTAACCTTGAATTTGAATTATGTGATGTATATATAGGAAAACAACACAGTGTTTCATTTTATTCCAGTCCTCATAAATCTTCTGGTTTGCTTGATTATATACATTATGATGTTTTTGGTCCAATGAATGTTCCTTATTTGTCTAAGTCAAGGTACTATGTATCATTATTGATGATTATTCGAGAAGAACATTTGTTTATTTTCTAAAAAGTAGTCCAGAAGTGTTCAGTCGGTTTAAGGAATTTAAAAACCTTGTTGAAAATCAGACTAGTAGGAAAATTAAATGCTTAAGGACTAATAATGGCGGTGAATTTTGCTCTGATGATTTCAAAAGGTATTGCAAAGACCATGGGATTAAAAGACATAAGACTACACCCTATACTCCACAACAAAATGGAGTTGCAGAAAGGTTCAAT
This sequence comes from Sequoia sempervirens, assembly GCA_007258455.2. Classification (NCBI taxonomy): domain Eukaryota; kingdom Viridiplantae; phylum Streptophyta; class Pinopsida; order Cupressales; family Cupressaceae; genus Sequoia; species Sequoia sempervirens. Next base: position 17,271 of record VDFB02326956.1, read on the forward strand.
AGGACAGTGATGGAGGGAGCATGAAGTATGCTGAGTAGTGCTAGTTTGGAGGAGAAGTTCTGGGCTGAGACTGTTGCTACTGCATGTTACTTGATTAATCATTCTCCAATTCTGCTCTTGTTGAGAAAAACAGCTGCCCAGGCGTGGAGTGCAGTAGAAGGCCTCTTTACAAGACATATTCATGTTTTTGGTACATGAGGCATATGCTCGTAATGTAGGTATGAGAAAAGATCTAAGGCTGGAGAAGAATTTTGTTAAGTGTATTTTTATTGGCTATAGTCTTTGGCATAAAAAGGATACAAGCTTTGGAATCTGATCTGAGAGAAGGTTGTATACAACAAAAGTGTAATCTTTCATGGTGAAGCCTTCTACCTTGGATCTGCGGTCGAGAGACAAGAGTCGAGGAAAACAATAAGGGATGTAGTTGAAATTCATAGACACTAGAAGAGGAATTGAAAATTCAAAATATACACGAAACTAGGAGGCTCGAAAAGCGGGTTCACGAGAAGTTTGAAGAAGAAGAAGAACCTTAGCCTCACGACAAGTGAGGAGGTCAACCCGTGAAAGAAAATAGCGATAGGTGGCCAGTTTCTCTTTGATATATTCTACTTGTGCCTGCAGCTTTAATTTCTAGCGATGAGCCCTAGGACTGTAAAGGAGGCATTTAAAATCTCTGATTAATTTGTTGGTTGGAAGCCATGAATGAAGAAATGGCATCATTAGAAAAAGAATGAAACTTGGAGTTTGGTGCCATTGCCTAATGGTAGAAAAGCGTGGAGGGCTGCAAATGGGTATTTAAAAAGAAGATTAGTGCGGATGGTAGTGTGGGAAAAATATATAAGAGGTTGGTTCTTGAAGGTTATTCCCAAGTAGAGGTGTTGATTATGGGAGATTTTTTCTCCTGTGTAGCTAAAGTGGCGTCTATCAAATTTCTTTTATAAACTACTTGATGAAGTGTATGACTTAAGTCAAATGAATGGATGTAGAAGACAACATTTCTTCATGGTGATCTTTAAGGAAAGAAATCTATATGTCCGACCTAAGCACTTTGTTGAAAAAGGTAAAGAGAAACTGGTTTGAAAGTTAAAGAAGTCTCTGTATGGGTTAAAAAAGTCACCTAGAATGTGGTACCAGAAATTTGATACTTTTGTATTATCTTTGGGATTTGTAAGATTAAAATCTAATCATTGTGTCTATTATAAAGCTGAAAGTGATCAAGTTCTTATTATTGCTCTCTATGTTGATGATATATTTGTTCATAGGCAATAGTTAGTTAATGATTTTGATCTTAAGTCGGTTATGCCACTTTAAGTTGAAATGAAAGATCTTGGTGCAACAAGATATATTACGGGGATGGAGATAACTAGGGACAAAGGAATAGTGAAAACTTTGAGAAGCCCAGTCGGAGTAAAATTATATCAAAATTTCTAAGAGATTTTGCATGAATGATTACCCAGCTGACTAGTTTGTTCGATCTTGTAGAGAACCCGAAGCTATCTGTTGAAGGCTGTCAAAATCTCCTCGAGATGGAGGGGGACGAAGCGATGTACCTAATATGCTGAAGATGCTGGTTAGTAGTCTCATGTATGCAATGGTCGTACAAGGCGGACATTGCCCAGCGTGGGAGTTCTTAGTTGGTTTTATGGCTAATCTGGAAGGACACATTGGGATCTTTGTGAAAAGAAGTTTTCAAATATTTGAAGGGAACTTCAAATTTTGCTTTGTGTTACCATAGAGACTTGGTTGAATCCATGAGGAGGACTCGATGTCGAGGCTATGGATTGATTGAAGTGAGGGAAGTGTGACGAGGAAGTCCACCCGGTGGATATATTTTTCATGTTGAATGGTGGTGCGATTGAGTTGGATGAGTAAGGCGATAGAATTTTGTAGTAAACTTTGTCCTACAAAGGCTACTGAATACATAGCAGCTACACATGTATAAAAGCGGTTGGTTAAAAGCAGGTTGTGTTCTAACATTGGTTTTGATGTAGGGGAAATAACTATTTTTGTGACAGTCATAGTGCAATTTGTTTGGCAAAGAATCCTACTTTCCATGCCAGGATGAAACATATTGATGTACAGTACCACTTTGTATGAGATATGGTGGAGGATGGAAATGTTAGTTTGGGAGAAAGTTGATACTCACGAGAGAATGTTGCATATGCATTGATGAAGCCAGTGAGCATAGAAAAGTTCAGATGGTGTGCCAGTTCGATGGGCCTTAGTGCCCATGATTGTCAGTAATTTTGTTGTGCTCTGGAGGTGCCTGTGTGATCTTCATCAAGTGAGAGATTGTTGGAAATATGTGCCTCAATCATAGGTTGAAACTGAAAGGAAAAGTCGGTGTGACATCTTTTTGTGTCTAGTAGACTAGCGGTTGAAACCTTGTTGAAATTATTTAGGTCGCTGTGACCTTGCTTCAGTCTCACCGAAGGAGCCTATCGTTGTGACATTTCATTCGGTATAACCTATGGAGATCTTTGGCCAACAGGACATTCTATCATATATCGGGGTAAGCCAAAGGTCTCAGGGAGAAGTCTCAACGAGAATGGAATGTCACGCCGACGGGGATACAACTGAAGTCATCGGAGCAGCTCAAGGAAATCTGTATGAAGTCTTGGTGACTCGTGGGGTATTTCCAATAGTAGTATGGCTTCAGAGTAACATAAGAGATCTTGGTGAAACCTCTTGGTGACAGTTGAATGTCTTAGCAATAGATGGATGCCGATGGAAATGCTAATGGCTCGGTATGACTTAGGACCTCGGTATAAGGTCTTGGTGAAAGCAATAAGTCTCGCTGACTCTTGGATGCTTCGTTATAACATGTTTGCTCAATATGAGGTCTTGGCAAAAGATGAATGTCTTTCTGACCATTTGGTGCTCGATGTAACTTAAAGCCTTCAGAGTAAAGTCTCAACGATGGATGTGTGTCTTAACGATGAAGAACTCTGTTGTTGGTATGGCTTGAGAACTTGGTATGAACTCTCTGCGAATGTGATAAGTCTTGCCGACTATTATTTTGCGCTTGGTATGACTTGATACTTTGGTGGAATGTCTTGACGAAAGTGATTGTCTCACCGATATGCATGCTGAGGTCGATACAAGTTGTAGCTCAGTGGAACCTCTTGCTGATGGAAATGACTCTTGGTGACATCGATGATTGAGTCTTGTGGCATCAGGGAGACACGATAGTGTTTCACCGACATGCCAACACAGGTTGATCGCTTTGACCGAAAGAAGACCATTCTATGTGGTGTCTCGTGGACCAATCAGAGAAGCCAAATGGAAACTGTTGGAAGATAGTTTGTTGTGGTAGTTCTTAGAGGAAGCTCGACAGATAGGGGCGACTTGGTTATACTCTGTGATCGCAGATTGTGATGGGTTAGATGGTTGGATGAATCAACAGATTGCTGTGTGATTGTATCAGAGTGATTTCTATTTTGTAAAGATTGTAACTTGAAGGTTCCTGTACAAGTTTGATCATTATGAAAGTTGTTGAAATCTGACATCAAAAAGATAATTCAGAACTTTGTATGTAATTTTTTGTTATTGTAATACTGACTTCTCTTGGTGTGGTGGGTTTTTCTCCCATAAGGGTTTTCCCACGTATATCTGGTGTTCATATGTGTTTTTCAAATACTCTGTTTCTGTTATCTCTTTCATGTGCATCTTAATTGGACTGTAATTGTAAAATTTAAAAGGTATCTCTGCATTCTTCCCTGAGGTTTTGACATTAGGAGAGTTTCTTCCGCATCTAGCTTTCCTTACATTTTTATGTGTCTACATTTTTTATTTTATTTTAAGAGAGATTGCATCATTGTACATTTTATCCTTATTGACCATGACCAACATGCCCGCCATACAACCGATGGTTTAATTGGTTGTCTCTTGTTCTATCTTGTCAAGACCTCTCTTTAGCTAAAGTGACATGGATCAACACCATGAAATTATTCAAAAGATGTATTAGAATGCTACTAGATGTCATTAACAAAGCTACCAAGAATTTTATTTCTTGACTAGAAATTAAAATGAAATTCAAGTCTTATAATCAAGACTAGGATACTTTTCATATTGTTATTAATGTTATACCTCTGTGGATGATTCACAAAATTGAGGCTAAATAATTCAATACTTGATGGAAGGACTGGAAATGGTATCTTGACACACCATTTTATAATTATCAACCTTGTAAAGAATATTTATGGATTTCTCCTCATCTTCATTTGGCTGATTAGTTGAACCATCATTAGTAGCTTTAGTCTTGTCTTGGTACTTGGCATCACCAATTCCAATGTATCTAGTTGGCTATTCTTGAGCCTAAATAGGTCATTTTTCTAGTGCATTCTTTATCAAGGCCTTCCACTTGGTTCTTATTAAACTCATATGGGAGTTTCTAATCCCCATTTTCCATTTTGTAGACAATTTGAGACTCTCAAGCATCTCTTATGGTTTTGCACCAAAGCCCAAGAATCTTGGAATTGGATTCATGTTTTTTTTAGGCCTTTTAGGCTTGATCCTTTTTCATGGATTATGATTTTCTTAGGGGATTGGCCTTGTCTCCCTTTAAAGTATATCTATATTTGGAATGTTTTCAGGATGAAAATTCTCTTTTGAATTCCAAAAGATAGAAATACAACTCTTTTTCTTATGATGTTTGGATAATGTTCATTTTTCTTTGTATACTAAAGCTATGATTGTATCTAATGTGTTGATGCAAATTCAAGTGCAAGATAATAAAATTGCACTTGAAGTGACACATTAACATGAGCTTTTAGATCATTGGAGTAATGCTCCATGCATTTTTGTCAAATTCCCACCCCCCTTCTCTTCTCCTTCTTGAGGGCATTAGTGAATTCACAACTAGTTTGGAAGAAGAGACCATGGGTTGCAATCCCATGGTTGTCAAACCCCATGTAATAGAGATAATACCACCTATGGCTAGTATCAACGTAGCCATGACTACCTTTTGCCTCTTCTCATGGGCATGATACTCTTGGCTAGATAAAATTTTCCAAGTTCACTTTCCTAGAGCTACCATCTCTCCATTTTTTTTCTCAATAACCTTAAGATGACACTCTTAAGGAATGGGTTTCTCTTACTAGCTAGGATTCAATCAATGGTAGTTCTCTCTAACAATATTTTATTGAAAACTTTATGATAAATACCCTCCTCCTAGTAGTGTTGTATTGGATTCTTAGTTTTTATATGTTTGGGCTTGGTCCTTTGGATTTTTTTTAATTTTTTTTAGATGTCATCCTACATAGACTTTGAGGGTGTACCTTTCTACCACCTATCTTTATTTTTAATAGTGTACTATAATATTAATAGTTAATTTAAATATTTAAATATTATGTATCCATAAAAAAAAACCTCATAAATAAATTTTCTAGCATTTCAAAATATAAGAACAATAGTCCTCAAAAGGGAAAATAAGGAGATTACAAGGATTCAAAATTTAAATATGTATAAAGGTCTCTCTAAGCAAAAGAGACATTTCCATACAAGGTGGTTATAACATCCCAATCAATTCTATAAATGACTTGAAAATTTGTTACTCTATTTGAATGTCTTAAATAATGCAATAAAATTACTTCTTGAAATAAAGAATGGAGGGAGAGGGCTTCCTTTAAAAAATTCCTAAACTATCAATTGCAACAACAACCCTTTTTTAACGAATTAGCCATTATGTTTGGGTCAATTCCAACTATTAGATGTTGCACAACAATTGAAGATGCTAATGCCACTCCATCAATAATTCCTCCCATTCAACCTCATTATTGGATCTATGACCTAGAAATGATAAACTTCTATGAACAAAATTGGCATCTTCCTTATGAAGGACAATTGTTGCACCAACACTTCTTGGTTTCCTCAAGAAGCCACTTCGAAAATTAAGCTTAACGAATCCAGGGATTCTCTATTCCTGCTTTTCTCTCTCTTGAACAAGCGTCTTGCCCCTCAAAGGACACACTGTAGCCTTACACTGCTAAAATTATTGCCTCTTGGACTTTTAAGAGAAAACAAGTAGATTTAAACTTGGTGACAACATGTTTTGACATTTAAGATGAGTTTTTCATGGTTTAATAATAGAATGCACTTAGCATCACAAAGGTGTCTCTTGAGCATTGCAAGACAATGCAATATCATCTTAGCAAATCCTTGATAACATATAAAGATTGTACAATGGGAGGGGATGCAAACATACAATATAACATAAAAGGCCAAGTTATGATTTTTTATAAGGCTTGCAAGACAAGTTGATTTCAATTCATGATGGTTATAAGTGGGATAGCTTGACAAGGAAGATGTCTAGTTCTTTATTGAATGTTAATAATATGTATTGTTGATGGCATTCCTCATAAACTAATGAAACACAAAATAATCCCAATATACATATTAGATGATATTCAAATGCATTGATGTATTATTAGTGGGGATTCTTACACAATCATTAAAATCATATATCTTCATGTTCATTAATTTTGTTTTAGAAGCCCCTAGTCAAATTTGTTAGCTTCACTCAAAGAGTGTTGCCATTGTGTTGGTCAAGTTACATAGCATGACATACATATTCATACAACATGATTTTATTTTGTAGAATTCTTATAAAGAAGCGTAAAATGCTCTCAAATTTTCTTTTCTATGTTTGTAGTTAATGTTAAACTAATATTTTCAATTGTAATAATTTGACTTGATAAAAAATTATCTATTATCACAAGATCGACAATCCAATGAGAATCTTACACATTTACACTTCTATTTGACTAACTCATATGTAAACACATGAATAACATCTACACAAAACAAACGATATTCATTTTTAAAAAATTAAAAGATTTTTCAAAGGTAGCGGGTCTAAAAATCATTAGGTTGGTCGAGGCACGGACTGAATTTGATGGCAGTAGTTATGCACTTGTATTAAATACAATAAAAAATTTCTGATTATATTATAATATCAGGACCAGAAAAAATGAAAACACCGTTGCACCAGCCGGGAATCGAACCCGGGTCTGTACCGTGGCAGGGTACTATTCTACCACTAGACCACTGGTGCATATGAAAATGGAGACCAACAAAAAATAGTTTTATTTAAATTAAACAATACTGTAAATATTATATAATAATATTATTGCGACTTAAAATAGTTCCATCCAAGTCGTTGTAGTATAGTGGTGAGTATTCCCGCCTGTCACGCGGGTGACCCGGGTTCGATCCCCGGCAACGGCGAATTTTAATGATTCTGAATATCGCGAGTGCGGCCCCAGTCTATCTCCGGCAATGGCGATTTCTGTTTTGAGCGATTTTTTAACTATACAGACATTCAATGTTTATTCTAGAACTAACATCAAAGATGTGTGTCACCTTTATGTTGAATTGCAATCACAATGAAAGATAATACAATTAATACAAATGGTCTGTAGACATAAATAAAAGCACTAGGAGCGAAATGTTGAATTGAGAAGAATTACGTAATATTTATTTATTTGTTAATAAAAATATTATATTGTGTTGAAGTATATAATTAAAGATTATTGTTAAGACAAAAAGATTATGAAGACTATTATATGAAATATTGGTTAATCTTGGCTGTGGATCCGGGAGATGTTGTATGTTGTAAACATCCTTTTCGGAAGATAAATAGGGAGGGTTGTTGGTGTCCTCCTAAGATGTTGTATGTTGTAAACATCCTTTTCAAAAGATAAATAGGGAGGGGCATTGGTGTCCTCCTCCATAGGGTGTGTTGAAACTCAACACAGATGGTTCTTCTCTGAGAAATCTTGGTCATGCTAGTATTGGGGGTGTTGGGCAGAAGGGGCGTTGGTGTCCTCCTTAACTAGATCATGAGAAATAGATGTAAACATCCTTTTCGGAAGATAAATAGGGAGGGGCGTTGGTGTCCTCCTCCACAGGGTGTGTTGAAACTCAACACAGATGGTTCTTCTCTGAGAATTCCTAGTCATGCTAGTATTAGGGGTGTTGGGCAGAATAGTTATGGGACTGTTCAGTTTTTTTTTTGGTTTATAAGGGTCTGCACATTAACAATGTGATGGAGGCTCTTGCCATTTTATATGTTGTGAAGTGCGGTTGCGCTTTTGGGTGGAGAAGGATCATTTGTGAATTTGATTCTCAAGTGGTGGTGACTTTGTTGAAGATACAACATTTAGAAGATGTCAGTTGACATTTAGCTTTGATTATAAAACAAATTCTTAATATGTGTGCTTCCTTGGAATTTGTTACTTTCTGTCACATTCTAAGAGAATAGAATGAAGTTGTGGATTATTTGGCCAAATGGGCCTCTGATCATCTGCAAAATTGGAACATTGTGGATAGGGGTCAATTACCCCCAAATTTGTCTCAAAAGTTGGACCACTTAGTGGAGATTGGCAGGGGTCTTAATGCCCTTGCTTTGTACTTCTTTTTTTAGTTTGAATAAATTTTTACCCCTCTTTTAGTAAATATTGGTTAATGGAATTTTTTATTGTGAAATCCATTTTCACTCCAAAGCAGCCATGGCTTGATAGACTCCTAAGCTTTCCATATATATTTGGTGACAAAAGTGCCATTGATTTTGACAAGTACTAGAGTAAGAGCAACTTGATAATCCAATATACAATATTTTTTCAATTATATTAATAACATTGCCAAAGCTTGGGTTGGCAAGCTTGAAAGGCAAAAGGGATTCCCAAAAACTTAAACATTTCCCTATGAACAAGAATTCCATTTAAAAGTATGAAGCCAAGTCAATGGTTAGAAAATAAATTGCATCTTATTCAATTCAATGCTGGAGCCAAAGGCTAGACAAAATGTGTCAAGACATTTGAAAGCTTGACAAACTTTAGCTTTCTCTTCAATAAGTGTTATGAATGAATCATTTGGAAAGTGTACATTAACCATTTGTTGGAGGGAAATTCTAGGTAGGGAAATTCCTTTGACCTATTGAAGCAAAATAACATTGAGAATGAGATAGCCAAATCATTCAACAACAAGCACATATAGTGAAAGTGTTAGAATGAAAGTGTAAGAGGGCAATACCAGGCAAGAAAAATGATCAATAAAGAACATTTGAATTAACTAAATGAATGTGGAACCAAAGCCAAGAGCTCTAAATATGGCAAGAATGAAATGTCATTCAATCCTATCATAAATCTTTTCAAAATTTATTTTGATGAAAATCAATTATTGATTGAACTTTTGTGCCCATTCAATACCCTCCCAAACATCTATAACATTGTCAAGGATGTATCTAATTTGAATAAATTTCCATTATATTTAGGATGAGCTACTACTAGGAGGAGATGTTTGATATTTCTCACAAGTCACCAATAATTGTGAATGGTAGATTATTAAACCAAACTTCATTCACCTAGGGTTGACTAATGGTGAAGGAATGCCTTATCTCTATAGTGGTTGCCATCAATGTTATATTATTTAAATAAATGTAATTCAAAAACACTATTTTTCTTATAAAATTATATTATAAAAAGGTGTAGGTAGTGTTTAAGATACTTCTTTTTTAATTAATTAAATAAATAAACATCAATTAAAACTAGTTTTATAGTTAGTCTAAAATCTTTGGCTTGGTTGCAAATTTAGTGTAATACTTGATTTTTGTATTTTTGGCAATCAAAACCATGTAAAATTTAGGCATAATTTACATGTGCTATGCTATGTAGGTACAGGGTGGGGAAAAAAATCTAAATAGATAAAATGAGAATAAATTTGATAGTCTTACACTTTTCTTGGCCAAAGTCTTACAATTGGTGAGATTGATTAATATTCCTAGTTGATTCCCACACTAAGCCTATTATCTAAAAAGTATACTTATAAATCAATGAAAAGTCATTATGGGACAAAATAAATGTAACATAATGTTATTAGGTGTCATACCCTTATACCATTTACATAGTGTTCTAATATAAGATTATAAAATCTTATATATTATATGTTTTATTAAGCATATCTCAGTTAAAATAATTATAGTGTAATAACTATTAGATTATTAGTTATTTATGAATGTAGTTGTTGAATAGGTGTGACTAATACCCCTTCAGGTATTTTGCCACCCTTTCTCCTATATTTAAGGAGGTTCTCTGTCATTTGAGGGTGTGTGAATTTGGAGTTTTATAGTGAATTATATCATTATGCCAAAAAGGTATAATTTGTAATGTGGAAGTATGGAGAAGAATTCATGGGTTTAGTCTATGTTTTAATAGACCATTATTGTAAGTGTTTTAATAAATGATATTTTTTCCTTTAAAACATTTTTCCCATGTATATCTTGTGTAATGTGTAAAATATATGCTTGTATGATTCTCATTTTATTTATTTTATATCTTGTTTATAATGATTAGTATCCTAAGATCTTAATTTCTAACATGGTATCAAAACTTGTTAGGCTACACTAATCATTTTTACAAGTTATACTAGAAGATATGTAGAACTTGATTGGAAACCTCCTTATGCTCAATCAACACATTTGCAAGACCATTTGTGTAATATATTTGGTGATATCTTCAAGATTTTTTCATATTTTTTTCCTAAAATATTCATATAGCATAGGATTATGATTGCCAACTATTTGATTGTTAGGTGATGTATGACTTTTTTAGTATCAAATTTTATAATTCAATTAATTCAAAATTATTCTATTATAATAGAACTACATTATCACAAAACTTGTTTAGTGTCAATTCTATAGCAATTTGTGCTTCTTTTACTACATCAAGTCCTTCAAAAAATTTAATGCCATGTCTCTTTAGAGGGGTATGTGAGATTTGCTATAATTAAACAAATTTTAATTTTCATTGGCTTGATATTAGGTTTAGAAACTTGGGGTTTCTAGTTTGTTTTATCTTTGAAGTCTTTATTAAATTTCATGTCTCTATAAAAGTTGATTTTTTTTAATTAGTCAAAGGAAAATATAATTCATCACCCTTAGACGTGGAAATTCAATCAAACACCATTTTACTTTAAATTTGTTCATTGCTGATATAAGAACATGACGTTTGCTTTATAAAGATACATGAATTACAATAGATAATCAAGTTTATAATTTTATCTTGAAATTAAAAAAATCAAAATATCTAATACCAAATATATTTTAAATATTCATTCAAATTCCTAATAATATTGTTTTTGATTAAACAAGCAACATTTACAAGGTGTTGTACCCTTCACACGGAAAGCCCTCAGGGCCAAAAAGAAGCTAGTTCAAACCAAAACATGAACTAGGAGAGGAAACTTAAAACAAAAGGGAGTTGATCCCTTAACAAATAGGAGCCACTAGGGCCCAACAAAACATGCCAAACATGCCACACATAGAAACAACTAACAGACTTGACTATTGAACAACAAATGAGGACTAGACAACCCCAAAACTTGAGGGGACTAATCTAACTCCCTTAACCATAGGTCGTGAAGTACTGAAAGATTTGGGGAGTCCCTTCTTCCTCTACACAACAGACTAGGAAGACTCATAATCAAAGTCCACTGAGCAAGGTGAGAGGACCAGATCCTCAACAACCACCATGAGTAAAGAGCCACCACACAACGAGGGAGTCGACAGCGTAGAAGATGAGTCAAGAGCTATCAAAGGACCAACAAAGGCGTTCAACGAGGAATGGGCTGGCTCCGATAGGACAGTGACAGTAGATTGAGGCAACAATGGTTCCATAGAAGGGATAGTCGGAAGAGGAGTCTGACAAGACTCAGACTCCTTGGAAGGAACAACCAAGGCAAGGTCACCCTCCTCGAAGGAACCATTCAAAGAGGGAGAGCCAACCATGAGATGGTCTGTGAGAACATCCTTCCACCAAGTAGCAACACCCTTGCGACGAGCAAGAGGGAAACTAGAGGCCAAATAACTAGTGGAGAAACACCTCCTACACCGAAAAGGGAGCCCCTTGTAGTCCAACAGTTGCGTCCAAGGTTTGTCCTCCACCAATAAGACCACAACATCATGGAGAGGTTTGGAGATGTCCAAATCAACTAAAATATGAGCCACCATAGTATGCCCTAGATCCTGAGTTGTAGAATCCACCTTTAGAAAACGTCCAATGGCGTTGCCAATAGCTTCATAACAAGAATCCTCCCAGAAATGGAGAGGGAGATTCGACAGTCAGACCCAAATTGGTCTGGTATTCAACAACTTTGTAAGAGGATTGAAAGAGTGGGACCAAGACTTGATGGACAACGAATGAATACCCCACATCCACTCCCTATCCAACACACAATCTCGCTCCGCTAAATAGGCGAAGGTAGCTAGGAAGAACCCCCTTGCATTGGAATAGAGCTCAATCTGCCCAAAGACAAAAGGCTTCTAGGAAACAGAAACCCACTCATGGAGATTAGGAAGGGATGGCCAATTCCTAATAATATTGTTAAATATAAAGTTATTCACCAAATTTTGGATCATTATTCAAAGAAAAAATTAATATTAAAATCTTTATCAAATGAGGTCTCTATAAAAGGCAAATTCTTTACATAGATCAAAGACATCAAAGTAATTATATGGGTCGAATCCTTCATAAATATTGAACTCCTTATTATCTTAGTTGAATTCTTCATAAAAAGTTGAAGTCCTTATATTAGTCAATATTTTTGTACTCGTCTTTCTAAAAACTAAAGGGCTTTCTTTGCAACCAATTGAAGGAAAATGAATAATTCATGACCCTTTTAAATTGTTTTTAGAGACAATATTCAAGTAGTTAATGTCCCTTGCCTATGCTTCCATGTTTTGCATAAAAATCTTCTAGAGAATTCAAAACTATATATCTTGCAAAAATATTTTTTCCATTGCATTTTGGATGTATGGCTATACGGTGTTCCAAAAATCCTGTTTAGCAAGCCGATAAGATGTATTTGCTTGAAAACTTTGAAAACCTATTAAAGCATCTAGAATTAAAGCCCTGCAAATCAAAGTGATTGAAATTATCAAATCTATATCTCTTTAGTTATCAAATCTATATCTTTTTGGATGATGAATTACACCCTCCTACTAATGGTTGCACATAAATTTTAGAGAATTGCTAATTGATTATGGTGACTAACATTATTCCTTTTGGAACTACATTACTTCGTGTCACTCTTGATTCTTCTTCCCTCCATTTTGTAGTTAATTAGAAGCTAACAATTATAAAAACACTATCATTCAAATCATGTATAAAGTGTGAATTTTCCTGCTCATGAGCTTTGTATATTTGGTGAATAGGTTATTTTATCATAAGACATCTATTTTATCTACCTTTTTCTATAAAATCTAATTGGCTAATATTTCTCATATATGTAACTTCAACTAATGTAAAGTGTGGTCTTAAGTCCACTAAAAAAAAAAAATGTGTGGTATTCCAAGAATCCCTATCTTTTGTGGATGAATAATTTATTTGCTAATCACTATGTTAAACACTTGTGTTGCATTTGTAATTTAGTGAATATTGATAGGGATAACCCATAGGCCTTGTAAAGCCTAAAGTGCAAGAGAGATCATGTTATCTCTCATCCTTTGAATTATCCTTTGGCCCATCCTCTCACCATTTTGAACAGAGATTCATAACCTATATCTCTTTGCCTCTCTATCACTATCTCTCGATAGAGATTCTAAAAAGCAACCAATCATGTGATGCCACATTAGCGCTCGACTACCCATGATGTGAGTGCACAAGTATTGGTCTCACTTTTTTTTGGGGCCTACTTGGACACCTTGACAAAAAGCATGTTGATGTGGCATCATATTTGATGATGTGGCCCTAAAACAAAAGTTATAAGCAGGGGACTTGCCAAGTAAGTTGCTGTAAAAAAAATGGGAGTGGTTTGAAATTTCCACATAGGATAATTAGAAGCGCGAAGTTAGGGTGCACAACTATTGGGTCCTCTCCCCTAGATAACTTAGGTGAATGTGCTCGTGCAAATCTAAGTTCAAGCTAGCAAGGTTGTGCTAAAGCTTCAACATCTGTAAACTTTGCTCAACCACTAGGGAAATGCCCCTTGCATGGTGGCCAATGTGGCACCTTCACTTTCTTATATTAGATTCTTGCAAGAAAATGAAGCACAATGTTCAAAATCCTCACACTAATGCTAAGAAAGCTCCTAGAGAGCCTCCAATCCACCTCCATGACGACCTACCAAGCTCCTAAAGAGCTTCCAATCCACCTCCATGACTACCTACCAAAAAACAATTTGATTCTCCCACACCACTCACTTTTTTAAAATTTTAATTATATATTTGTAAACACATTTATATATTTTTTTCCAATTTAACATAGTGCTTTTAATCCTTCTATTTATATCTACACATAATTTATAATTTCTATTTCACTATAATCTACACATCATTTATATTTTCCTGCACTATAATGTAGTCGGACCCTCTAATATAAGGATTTGTGAAAAATAGATTCTTTATTTTTGTGTAATGAGTGCATAATGTATTTGGACGACCTTTGAAAGTGTTTGCTGCAATCCTCTGCAAGGATGGCCAATCCTTGCAGTGACTCAAATGAGTACAGGTTTCGGTGTGAAAGAAGCTGACAGATTTGGCTTTATCAGGGGGAAGTGATAAGAAAAATCCACCATACCATTAAACTTGCCACAGAAAACATTCATTGGGGTATATTTCAGAAGTATAAGGTTTCAGTTGTTCAAATCAAAGCTGCAAATGGATTTCACTGGGGCTATATTTCAAAAGTATGAGGTTTCAGCTGTTCAAATCAAAGCTGCATATGGATTTGCTGATGACACTATATATGCTGGAGAAAAATTTGGTTATTCGAGCTCAGGTTATATATACTGCAGATTTGTATTAAATGTGTGTATAATTTTGAGAGTTGTATGTGTTTATCTTGCTTGTCGGTCCTGTAAATTTCTTGTTTGTCCTCTCCTTGCTGTAGCTTCCTTGGCTGCAGCAGTTTTTTCTGTATCTTGCTGCTCTGTAATTTATTGCTTCTTTGAATATAAAAAAGAAGTATTTGGAAAAGGACAATCTCTACTTTAGTTTGATTAGTGCATCCATTTGCAACTATCACAAAATATCTGCTATCGCCGTTGCCGGGGATCGAACCCGGGTCACCCGCGTGACAGGCGGGAATACTCACCACTATACTACAACGACCTGTACAAATGATAGCACATTAAATCTTTCCTTATTCATATCAAAAAAACAAATAATTTGTTGTAATCGAAGAGCAGCCGAATTTGCTCGATAGACCCGATCGATTTTTTAATCGCTAGTATTGAGTAATCAAATAAATAATATGATGACAAGTTAATTACATTGGCACCAGTGGTCTAGTGGTAGAATAGTACCCTGCCACGGTACAGACCCGGGTTCGATTCCCGGCTGGTGCAATGTATGTTCTTCTGTTGCTGAAGTATGATATTAGATTTTTCTAATCGGATAATTCTTTTAACTGTCTATAACTGTATCTTTGTTTAACTACGGCCATCAAATTTAATCACGATGCCTTTAAAACGTTCTAGACGCACAAACAGAGTGATTGTATATATATTTAGGAACCAATCTAACCCGTACAATTTATTCAACTATTTGATGTCGAGTAGAATATGTTAGAGAAGTTATTAAAGTTAAAAGATGCCTTGGTTTATAACTAGCAAATGTAATGGGTGCATCAAAGAGGTGTGGAAGGTCGATTAGGAAAAAAATTGGTTTTTTTTTTGAAAGTATATATTTGTGTAGCATATGAGGTCAATTGATAAGTTATTTATCAATTGATGTTTGTGTAACAAAGGTCTTAATGGAGAAGCTAAGTTGTGGAAGCTCAATTAGGAAAAAAGAAATGATTTATTTTTGCATGCATTTGTCCAGTACATGAGGTCAATTGATAAGCCATTTATCAGATGATGTTGTTTGTGCAACAAAGGTCTTAATGGAGAAGTGACAACTTCAAATCAATTATGCTCGGTCCATAAAATCCTCTTAATCAAGCGTCGATCGCAGAATCAAAATCAGATCGATCAAAAAAGGATCGGCAGGGATCAAAAATCGGCGTTCAATCGTCAAGACAAGTCAAAATCGATCCGATCGCGCGGATCATCAAAAGGACGATCAAAATCAGAGAGAGAGAGGGAGAGAGAGAGAGAGAGAGAGTTTAATATGTAGAGAGGAAGAGGGAGATATTAAAGGGTGATATAGAGAGATAGAGAGGGAAAGGGAAAAAAGATAAAGAGATAGGGGAGAGATGGAAAGATAAAATTTATCAATATAATTATATTATTTATAGTTTAATTTGTATTATAAAATATAGGGAATATCTTTGGGTAAAACTATATCTAAAATTATTACACATAAAAAATTCTTTCTAAACTAATGTATTTGAAAATAAAAAATAAGTACAAAGAAAACATCTTAAATTTATTGTTATACATAAAAGTAAGTTTCTATAATAATATATTTAAAATAAAAATGTTCAAAATTTTCTTTTAAAAAAAACTTTGAGGTCATTGTAAAATGTCTTTTTGAATAGTAAAATAGAAATAAATTATCAAAGAATGAAAAAGAATAATAATTTTAAGGATTGCATATAAAACAAATATTTTAAACTATTACAAAAAAAAAGTTTCTAAATTATTATATTTAAATTTTTAAAATTAAATAGAAAGGATTATCCTATTTTTTTGTTACACAAAAGTATGTTTCTAAATTAATATTTAAAAAAAAAAAGATTATCTTTCAAAATCAAAAATACTTTTTGATATTATTGGAATTTTTTTTTAATATTAAAAAATTATAAAAAAATGAAAAAGAATAGTTATTTTTAAGTTTACATATAAAACAAATATTTTAAACTCATTAGACCAAAGTAAGTTTTGAATTTAATGTATTTAATGCTTAAAAATTAAACATAAAAGAAATATTCTAAAGTTATTATTACACAATTTTTTTTTCTAAATTAATATAATTAAAAATTAAAAATATTCAAGATCTTTTAAAAAAAAAAAAAACATTTTAAAAAGGAAAAAAAAAATCATATTCTATTTGATTCTAAATTAATACATATCTTTATAAGGAAAACAAAAAAAATTGATAGCTGAGATACATGCAATCGTCTTACATTGTACTCAGACGATATCCACCATCGATCGTGGAAGTTAGCCGATTGGGTTCATATAGGTAACTTCTTTTTTTTAAATTCTCTCAGTCTTTTTTAGAATAATGTTTTTTAATAATCTTTTTGAATTTTCTAAATTATTTTTTGAAATATCATTTTTTCTTGTTTAGATTTTGTTAATGGTATATTTTTGACTAACAATCGCATAATTATGAAATATTCAACTTTTAATATGAATTTGGAGGATTTTAAGCATGTGTTAGGTGAGAGCGATAAATCAAAGTTCTTTCCATTTACATGGATCTATAAAGGAAAAGTCGATCTTTTGAAGTTCAGTGGTCTAGAATAGGTGCTCTATGAGTTTAGACTTCCTAACTTTTTCATAGAAATTCATCTTCATTGCTTTGTGTAATGTCCCTTGTCCTACTTGGCCCTAGAATTCACTTGTTTGCCCTAGAATTCACTTGTTGATTAGGTTTAGGGTTTCTTCTTTTCAAAAGAATATTTTCTCTAATGAAGTAATCTTGGATTGAAATCTGCATTCACCATATTAACAACATTTCCACATACGCACATATCTATTAGCATTAATATCTAGATATTCAAAATACAAATATAATCACCAAGCAGTAATGAAGACATAGGAGGAGTGGCATGAGTAGATTTGCCTGAAGCTATCCATCTAAGCCCAAAAGCACAAGCATCTGACCCAAACAACCCACCCCTTGGCCTTGAACAACAAGAACGTCCAAACCAAGACAATTCCATCCTTAGAGTGGCATGCTTAGTGGATACACTTGTCTACCCATGCCATCACCTTGGAAGACACTTAACCTACAGGGGGGAAGCCAACAGAGCTTATAAGTGGTTCCAGGCCTACCACCCCTCAATGGCCTCGACAGATCTTGAGTGGGATCCCCACCCCTCCATGGCCCACCCATGCCTTGGGACTGGGTAGAACCTTAAGTGGAATTTCCACCCCTCCATGGCCCATCCTTGCCTTGGGTTCTAGGGGCGGACTTGAGTGGGGTTTTTAGGCATCACCTTTCTCAGGCCCTTCCTAGTAGGCTTGCAAACACTCAAAAGACAATCTTTTAGCAATCAAATACATTTGCATTTATCACTGATTCTTTAAGTCAATATCAACATCATTCCTAGAACAATGTAATTATGACAATACTATAAAAATAATCTTACTAATGATCTGATAATTAATCAAGCAATAACTATTTTGTGCATTCAACCATGGACTAATGAAAATGCAATCACACTTGCATATTGTTAGCGTAGATCAAACGTCACAATTAATTATAAGGTTCAATAATTGTTGAAAGCATCATTATTGCATAATCAAATATAATTCATATAAAGATATATATATCTATAACTATTATTAATTAATCTAATTACCTTTACATATACATAATTTCTATATATATATTTACTTATCTATATATATAATATATTTACTTATTCATATTATATATATATATATATATATTCATTTATTTCCAAACCTATTATTTACTTCCTTCTATTTCAGATGCTTCCTCCATCTATGATGATTCCTTTCTTTCCTCTTTTTCCCTTAATTATCTATGCAAATTTATTTATATATTTATATATATATATATATATTCTTACACGTGTTACATGTATATCTGTATATATCTGCTTCTTAATTTGCTATTCAAATCATATTACACTCCTGTTGTTGTTGATTTGAATGCAGATCTTATTTCTAATAATTTCCCACTTTTTATATCTGCTTAAAACTCCCAATGTATTCCCCCATTCCCTACTCTAAACATTCTAGTCTATTCATTTAAATACTCCAAAATTTAGTGCAGGTTCATGCCCTTTCCCAAACCGTGGGCTTTTTTGAATGGATGCGTCTTTTCTTAATGATTTTATTGTTGCTTTTACTCAAACGATTTCAATTCTCCAATCGTTGCTTCACTTTGGTATTAATTATGTTTATTTGTATTGCCTTAATAGGCCTGTTTCTTTCCTTTGTCTTATGTGATTGTGCTGGAGATAGTGTAGGCTAATATATTTTTTATTATTAGTTTAATACAAATTTGTAATATATTTATTATTATTGTTTTTTATATTAGTTTTTCTTCCTTCTTTTTATTTTTATATCTTTTAGATTTATAATGGTATTTAAATTTTTAATATTCATTTTGTATTTTTATTATTTATAATTGTAATATTATCTACGATAATTATATATAATAATATTTAAATTATCATTATTTATATTTATATTTTGATATTTATTTTATTTAGTTATTTGTATTTCAATATCTCACATTTTAATTTAAAGTATAATAGCATTAAATTGCTAATATGTATTTTGTTATTTTTTCTCATTTATTTGTATTATGATGTGTTATAATTTCAAGGGCATGATACTTTGTGTAGATTTTGTTGATGTGTTCACATAGGAGTTGATTGAATGGAAAGGAAAATGTATAAGATCCTCACTAATTACCAATCTCATGGTAATAAACAATTTCTAACCAATTCAAATTAGTACAATTGAAAATATTCTTAATGTTAGCTACAAACATTAAGATCCTTATTTAGTTACCAATCTTGTGGCAATAAATAATTTCTAACCAATTCAAATAAATAGAATTGAAAATATTCACTTAACATTAGCTACAAACATAAAGGAGAGAATGTGAGAGAATTTTACGTTTCTTTATAAAAATTAGATAGGACACAAAATATTAGAATACCCATCATTCATTCATCTAGATCAATATATATGTGTCACAATGCATAGAAAATTGAAATAATGACATTCTTTTAAAACAATCATAACCACTAGGTTGTATGAATATGTATGTCACAAGTAACTCAACCAACACAATGACAACACTATATTTATAAATGAAGTTGGCAAACCATATTAGGCAATTCTAAAAGAAAGCAATAAACGTGAGGATATCAAGTTTTCATAATTGTGTATGATCCCTCAGAAATATACATCAACACATTTGAATATCAACTAATATATATAATAATATTATTTTGTGTTTCATTAGTTCATGAAGAATATTATCAACTAATATATATAATAAAATTGTGCCTTTGGAGTTAATAGTGATCACCTATTAGGATTGATTATACTTAGAAGAGCATTGAAGTAGGTGCTAAGAAATTTTTGATGTTATTTTAACATCCCTCCTCTAAAGAATATGTCACAATTTGGTAGTATTCAAGGGAAAATATAATTTATTAGATGTTTTTTTCTCAATTAGTAGGTTAGACACTACCATTCATTAATCTATTAAATAAATATGTTCAATTTGAGTGGAATGTAGATTTTCAAAAGGCATATAAGGATATTAACAATATGTTGAATATTTTGGTTATCATACCTATTATCCATGGTAAACCATTATTATTACATGTTTCGGCCATAGAATATTATATAGGAGTCTTATTAGTCCCAAATGATGAAAATAGTAACAAACATATAGTTTATTATATTAGTCACACTTTATTGAATTATGAGAAATGTAAATAAATATGGAGAAATTATGATTGGATGCCACCTTCACCTCCTAAAATTAGGCATTACATGATTCATGCAAATAAATATCATTACAAAATAAGATCCTTTGAAATACATGTCAAAATCTAATCTTTTGGGTTGTATTGTACATTAGGTGGTGTTGATTTCCAAGTTGTATCTTAATTCATCTCGTAAAAGTTGGTAAAAATAAAATTCAATATTAATCAGTTAGATACAACACCTTTCCATACATTCCACTAGGTACATCATTCCATAATGGTGGTATTTTACATGTTGATACCTCATCCCATTAAAATAAGTTCTTCCATGATTCTAGATGCATGACTAGGTTAGAGGTAGGAGTGGTTTTGACCCCTCATAAAATACCTCGTATCATTTTCATTTTGGCTTTATTTTCCATGAACCAATAATGTGGCTAAGTATGAGGCATTAATTACTAGGTTGTGAGCACCATATCCCTTAAATTTAAGTATATTGATAGATGTAGTAACTCACAACTTGTGGCTAGAGACATTATGGGTGACTACAAAGTGAATGAAGAAAAAATAGCATAATATCATGAGTAGGCATTCCAAATTTGAACATATTTTTATTAATGTTGTATTGATTCTATCCCATGAAACTATCATTGACATGTGAATGTTATGGATATTGTTGATTCTATGATGAGCATAGAAGATGATAGTTATTAGCTCATTTTGGTTATACATAAATCAAAGCAACTTGTAATTCATGTTACATCTTAGATGGTTTTACAATCACGACTAAGGATTGGTTCCATGACATTTACATTTATCTATCTAATTAGGGGCATTTCCAACCTAATGTTATAAGAATAACCAAGCCCACATCCAAAAATATGTTGTTAAATATCTAATGATTGTGGAGATAATTAAAAAATGAGGCTTTAGTTTTTTATTTATTTGATTCCTTAACAACATTGAAAATATTATTTCCCTTCAAAAATCTCATAGGGGCATGCTCTTGCAAAACACTTGGTACATAAAACATTGTGAATGGACTATTATTAGAGTAAAACAAAAAAATATTCTCATGATTTTGTTCAAAATGTGTTACATACCCAATCACAATAATTTAAGACATGTACTTGCCTATGAACTTCACCCTACAGTTCACCATGGTCATTATCTAAATGAGGGCTTGATTTAGTAGGTAGTATTGACCCATACTCTTATGAAGGAAAACATTTATTATTACTCCTCTAGACTATTTCATGAAATAGGCTGAATCAATAAAATTGAAACCCATCACAATTGTCAAAATTTACAATTTTATAATGGATAATCTTATTTCTAGATTTAGAATGTTGACTATTATTTTGATATAGATAATGGAAAATAATTTAAAAATAAAAAGGTAAGTAAATTCTTTGATTGATTTCATATACAACCAAATTTTTCAACACCATCTTATTCATAGGCTTTAATGGATAAACTAAGGCCACTAATAAATTAATTAAAATTTATTAAAACAAAAATAGTAATAAACATAATATTGACACATACAACATGTTCTTATGTTATGGTTTTACCATACTAGTAAAGACACTCCTACAAGGTTTACACCTTATCTATTGTTTTATGGTATAGAGTTTCTTAAGTATCAACTAAATAGCAACATGATATCCATATCCTCATCCAATTTTATGGATGTATTGTGAGACAAAAGAATGGTACTAGAATTTTCTAATTGTTGGTGTAAATAGGTGTTTTACCTATCTATATCCTATTTACATGTTAATTCCACTTAGGTCCTAGGAGGGAATCTTTTTAGATAGTGTTAGTTGTCACTAGATCTTATCTTATCTTTTGGCATTTAATGCTTGTGTCCTAAGTCATTTAATATTTGTTGAGGTAGTTGCCTCATTATATAGGATTAAGACACATGTCAAGATCTTGTTTAATCATATCTCACAACTTTCCTTTATAAGGAAGGCATCATATATTCAATCTGGCAATCTTGCATCCATAATCATAGCATGGAATTTTTGACATTTCTCTCTTGTGAAAGTTATGGTTGTATTGTAGGTGATCTTGGGGTGTTGAGGAGTTCACCATAAACTCCTACATGGTATCAAAGCTTTAGTGTTGCAAACATCTTCCCAGATTTGAGGGACCAATCTTGGTGTGAAAATTTTGTTGGGTATGATTCGAGGTTTCAAGGACCTCACCATTAAATCCATGGTGTCAAAGAAAGTCAACTTTTCCTTTTTTCATCATATTTTATATGATCTACAAGGGTTTCAAGTTGGGCAAAGGTTGCTAGATCCAGTAGTTAGCTAAATTTTTGAAGCACTTTGGGCCAAAATCTCCCCTGTCATCGCATTTGAAAGGTCTAAAACCCCAATATTGACTATCAAATCATGAAAATAGGAGCACTTTCCCTAGGCCCTTAGAGGAAAATTTCCCCTTTGGCATCATACAGTTGTCCATACAATCTGTATGGTCATATGGTCAAAAATCCTGGCACAATTGCAAAAAAATTGGTCAAGTAGGAAGAAAAAACTTGGGGTATGAAAAAATTTAGTTTTTTTTTTCAATTTGATTTTTTTCTAATTTTAAAAATCACACACACACACACACATTATGTGGGTACTATAGACCACAATACCACAAAGGTACTCACAGTATCATGGCGGTTTCCAGGCCCCTCCGTGGACACCATGTGGTGCGCGCAAGGTAGGCCACATGGCCTTGCGGCCCCACCTACCTATCTCCAACCAACCCACACATGATAGCTATGAATTTAAAATGTAGTTCAAGCGAATATTCTTTGCAAGATTTTACTGCCCACCGTTAAAGAATATTATTTAAGCATATTCCAGTGAGGAGCATATTTCAACAAGGGAGAGAATATTTCGGTGTGACGACCCCCCGATCATCAAATTTAACCCAATCATATGTTGATACCAACATTGTGTTAATAGTGATGTCAACATCCCTTTGGAAATTTGGTCCCCCTCTCCATTGTAGGTTTTGAATTTGTAGTTTGACTTTGGAGGCTCATAACTTGGTGATACAAACTCATTTTTTTGAGAATTTTTTTATTTGGGGTAAAATTTTTTGCTCTTTGTAGTGGTGTAATTAGTTTTTGATCTTGGTTCCTGGTTTCCAAAAAATTGTAAATTCTCACAGGTGTTGCTGAGACTGTCTCATTTTGGGAAATTCTGGGGCTCTATTCTTGCTCCTACAGTAATATTTTTTGGTGAATTTTTTTGAAAGTACATAATTTTTCATGTATTTTCAAGTGGTGTAATCAGATTGATCCCATCTTGTGTAAAAGTTTTACTTTGAGCTTGTGGCCAAATTTGGCATCTGTATGCACTAAGATCAAGTCCACTTTGATCTTTTTGGTAAGTGGCACATGTCATCACATTAAGTATAAAGTTCCAACCTCATATATTTCTAGGGGGTTTCTTGGTTGAGTAATTTGGGGGGGGTAATCTTATGATTTTGTTGGCTTATGTCTCTTGATTAGTCTATTGTGTGACTAAAGTTAAGGAGTTTAACATGGGTATCAAAAGACATAATGTTCTAATCATATTGAATAGATGGAACTTTAAGTCTTGGAGAGACGAGATCCTAACACAATGTAGTTGGCTTAATATTTTGTCATATCTCTATGGACTAGTTCCTAAACCTTCATCCAAATGGAAGAGAGTTGAGTGGAACATAAAAACTAAACATATCCTAGGAGTAATTGGTTGTAGTTGTGATATTGATACATAAATGGACACTAATGGTATTGAGATCCCTCGTGACCTTATGACCAAACTTTGGGAGATGTATGGAGACTCGAATGTACCTCCATTCTAAGAGTATCTTGTTGCAGATTATCTTGTTCCACTTGATGAGTTTTGACCAATTGATGATAAAACAACTTATGTGCTTGCTCATTGGGAAAAGGTATGGTTGTTTTGATGACAAAGAACCTTTTCCTTCTCCTCCTATCAAGACTTCTATTAAGACAACTCCAATTTCTATGGATCCTAATCTAGATTTAGAGGGTTTATCTTCTTCATCTATGAGTCAACATTTTGAGGCTGAGGAATCTTATAATCCAACATTGTTAGAATCATCTAGTGTTCTTACTTCATCATATTATTATAACTGAAGTGTGCACCCTTGCTGAGATGGTAGAATCATTCAGCCACCTTGTGAAACATGGGTTGATCTCCTTGAGTGTGGGCTCAAATGGTGGAGATAAACTCCCAAATAGGGTTGGTTCCCTTGGTTTTATCACCTAAACTAAACTACCTATTGTTATGGATGGGAAAAGAGATAGGAAAACATAGAATAAAACTTAAAATTCTAATAAGGTGATGCGCCAAATTACTTTTGAGACCTACACAACTTCCTTTACACACACAATTGATCAATGATAAGGTTGGTTCATGCACAACTCAGAGGTTTTATATGCCCATGCATCAATATTTTACAAGAAGGCTATGATATTCACAATCTTAGAAGGAAAATTTAATATATCTTCACAACTTTGGACTTTTTGCATTATTTACACAACCTACAACCTACAATAATGCATACATTTCTTGCCTAAAGGTGTTGATAAATGAGACACAACATCAAGGATTATCACATGTACATCATAACAAATTGCATCAATCATTTGATTATATGCAATAAAATAGCTTTTGAGAAGGACAAAATACTTAAATTTATTGATTGAAAAAGTGTTTACATATTTTTGTGCATGCCTGCAAAATGAGTTACAAAGCTATCCCAACTTGAAAGAACCTTCAAAAATTTACCATACAACAACTAAGAGAGAAAGAATTCCTTGAAAAACTTCCCCTAGGCCTCCCTTTATGTTGTCTAACCAACATGAATGAAAATAGGGCATGTGCTCTTGGAATAAATGCTTTTGAATGTTCTTAACAACTAGTCAAAAATCTTGAGGCATTGGGTACTTATTTCCTACTTTATATCCTCCAAAGCATGTGACAAAATTCTTCAACAAGGCATAAGGAAAAATGGTTGTTGAATCCTTCAATTTATGATCTTTGAACAAGTCACTCTATCTATACTTGTTATGTCCAGTGGATTATACTTTGTAGACTCTTCGTATCTTTTGAAGGCTATGCCCATTGTCACTGCATTTTGTGATTATCCCTTGTACCTTGCTATTGTGTTGTCTCAATTTTTATAGCTTGGAATAAGGTAGAGTATTTACTCATTCCTTCATGGTTTTAATAACTCACTATCATACAAGGTACAAGCCTTTATGTACATACCACTAACTTTTAGACTTATTTTCTTCAATCATTAAGGTCTCCATGCTACCATTGATGCTATCATTATGACTATTTGCATGATGAACTTCTTAATACAATTTTATTTCCCCATTACTTATGTCAGTTGAAGATTCCATGGTTAATGCATACACTCTTCCAATAGGACTTAGTGGAAAACAAGACATTGCCACATTAACAACTTACAGAGGAATAGGTGGGTGGAGCTATCCATGAGAAAAGTAAAAAGGAGCAGGCTACAACAAAAAAGGGGAAAAACAAGTTATGTATGAAGTGAAAGATTCTAATGTTAGAAGCCGAGGCAACAAGAAGAAATATTTTGAAGAGACAAAGAATGAGATGATGGACTTGGTTAACCTACATTACAACCAAGAATTAGAGGTTGTTGACACTTTGAAGAATATGAAGTATCCTGTTGGTGTTTGTTTTTGTTTTTTTTGATTGTGTTTGGCTGTTGGTTGGATGTGCCTTTCCCTTTTGTGCATCATTTTGATGTAAAGGGTTTTCGGTCCCTTCAAAAAATATTTTTCCTAATAATCAAAAACTTTCACATTCAATATTTAAATAATTTAAAATAAATAAAATCATATATATTTAATTATTTTTCTAAATTAATTAAAAAATAAATAATTAAACTAAAGAAATTATATGTGTAATGAATTACTCATTATTATTTTTTAATTACTTATTTAATTTTCTTTAATTATAATATCTAATTTAATTAATTAATTAATCTTTTCACACATTTGGATCATAGGTGAAATACTTGTTAAATACCTAGTTCACCTTCCCCAATTTTTTTTTCTACTGCACAACACAACTTGTCATAAAATACCTTAGTAGCATTGTTAGATAATCACAATAAATCTATAATCCACATTTGCATAATCAACCATGTCATTATATAGGTGAATAGTTTTCTTGAAAGGTTCTTAGCCATGTTAGGGTTTCTTGTGTTCACCTTTGTCCATGGCATATTGCTTCAAAAAGGATTTTAGAGCTTTTACCTATATTTATTGCAAATCCTTCCCATTGGTAAGCCTATAGGAAATTTTTGCCCCCTTTAAATGGCCTCATCCTTTCTTTTCTTCATAGTTGTTGGAGTTGAATGTTTGACAATAAAAGAAATGGTAACCCCACCCAAAAGAACCTAAAAAATTATTTCCAAGATGTATCATGACCTTTCTCTTATGAGACACCACCATATGGTGTTCTTCCTATTCAAAAATTTAATAATGCATGGGGTGTTGGCAAGAAGGTGAGTCCACTTTTTGGCCAAAAAGTGGAAGTGTTTTCCTTGATTTTCAGAATTTGACACATTTGACCTTAAAATTTGAAGCACTTAGATATAGAATCTTCAAAAAAGTCATTAATCATAAAATGTAGTACTCAGAGTCTAGTTTCCAAATAAGTAATTTATTTCAATACCCAGATGCTACAAATTGATTTTCAATACGTGTTTCTAAAAACCACTATTTAAAAGTCACTTTTTTTTTACCATACCATGCATGTGTACGTCATCCATATTTTGACCTAAATTATAGTATTTTTCCAAATCCTTTTGGGAAAATATTTGTAACTCACTGAAGCATGTTTTTGATATTTTTTTGTAATTTTTTATTGAATATTTTTTTGTTAAATTTTTATTAGCCATATTTGTCGTGTATGTCACGCATAAGATGACCTAAACTTATCATTTTTTGATTTTTTTTTAAATTGAAAAGAATTGTCTAAAGTACATCTTTGTGCAATTCGTTTTACAAAAAAATGTTTTAATAAAAAATTATTAAAATAGTAAAAAACCATGATATTTCAAGTTTATGGACCAGTTTCATCAGAAATTAATTGAAAAATAGAAAAAATAATCCAATTATAATTTTTTTTACATATTTGGAATCTACACTCTCATCTATGATGGGTTTTAATTTCATCAAAAAATTCTACAAAAAAAGTCGTCAGCCATATGTCCAAAGTCACTATTTTTTTGTGACATTGTTAGCACCTTCAACTTGTAGGTCAAACTAGGTTGAAGGCCCAGGTTCGGATTCCCAATGCTTTTCCCGAACTAGAATACAAGACAAAAACCCGATCACAAAGCAAGGGGAATTTCAAATTTCTAGAAACGGGATCCTGTTTCCCAATATTAAATGTTGGGACTATTGACATGGAAATGGGATCCCATTTTATAAATGAGTTCCCGATTATAAAATGGGATCTTGTTTCTCTTTTTACCCTTTATTTAAAATTTACTGGCAAAGTTTTACTATGAAGTCTGTAGCTTCACATGTATGGCCAACTGCAACATATTGGGCTCTTTTCTATCAACTTTTGTTTTTACAGGTGTTCAACTTGCATTTTGGATTGAATTTTTCAAGGCATTATGTAAACAATTTTTAAAGTGGAATTGTGTTAGTTTTTTACTTGTTTGGAGGAACAAAACAGGAAGACTTTTATTTTTATAGGTCTTCAACTTTCTTCAACTTGCAATTTGGATTAAATTTTTATAAGGAGGCATCATGTAAACTGTATACACCTAAAATCGGTCAATACATTTAATTAATTAAATAATAGTTATTTAATTAATATTCCATCTACGTATAAATAAATTCTCAATTTATTTATAAAGTTCATATCCTTTAATTCTCCAAATCTAAAATCATATTCTTCTAATTTAATTAAATAAACAAATTTCTAAAGTTTGTTTTATTTAATTAATTTTCACTAACCTCAAATTAGGAATTCAAGCACATGTTTACAACTTTTCATGCCACCTCACTAAGGTCACATGAAATTAAATAATTCTAATTTTTAATTAGAATTATCTTGAAACACATGGCTTATTCTTCACACATTTCTTCAACAAACTTTCAAACACATGGTCTTTCTCTCACACACTTGATTCTTCCATCCATTTGGCATGTTGTCTTTGGTCAAGAGATTCCTCCATCCATTTGACATGTTGTCTTTGCTCAAGGGAACACCTTCTTTATTCTCTTCATCCCCACCATTCATCCCTCTTGTTTGAATCTAGTTTGTCGATTGTTTCCACCTCACAAGATGCTTGGAAAATCCTATAAATACAACCCTTTGCCATTGTATTTTGCATCCCACATTCAAGTAGAGTTATCATGTAGGAACAGAGTTTGGAGCATTGGAGCATTTGGAGTCTTATAGTTAGAATCATGTTTTTCTTTGTAGTTGCATATAGAATCATGTTTAGCTTCATATTTAGCATTGTAGAATCATATGTTGCTTTATAGTTGCATTTTATACCATACTTTACTTTATAGTTGCATTTTAGATTAATATATTCATAGTTACATTTGAGCATATGCAGAATCATCCTAGCTTCATATCATAACATTTACATTGTATAATCTAACACCATTATCCATTCATCATAATATCCATTATCATTTTCATCATATAGTTTCATGTAGGAACTTAATTGGCTTGCATGTTGAATATTATCGCGTTTCTCAAATTGTCATTTTAACAACCATAGTGCACATAAAAATCTAAGAGCCAAATGGTTTAATAAATCCTTGAGAATAGAGGACAATGAAATGTTCTTAAAGATTTGTTTGACTGCAAAATAGAGTAGTTTATTTGATTCAAATATTTGATATAATCCGTTTCATTGGTGTTTGTGTTGATTTACTAACTCTCCCACATTTCACACACACATAAAATGATGCCCACCGTGGGGCCATACCTTATTTCTAACAATTTTCTGGAAAAGTTCTTGTAAATAGGCTAGACATGACGTTTTAATGCAATCGTTAGTTCTTCCAGAGCATCTAATAAATATTTTGGCACATACGACTTCTGTTTCGACACATCCGACCAATCTTTCAGTGCATTCGGGGTCTGTTCTAGCACATACGATTAATCTTTCAACGCATGCATCAACTGTTCTAGCACATAGAGGGAGTATTTTAGTGCATTCGGTCTTTCCTTTAGCACATTCATCACTTCTTTTAGCACATTCAATAGTTCTTGTAGCATATGCATGAGTTCTTTTAACACATAGAGTATCTATTTTAGCGTGTTGAAATAATATTTTAGCGCATTGAATGACTATTTTAGCGCATTTGGTTAAATTTACCAAATTTGAAAATTTGAGAACTAATTGGTGTTTTCTGCTTGTAGGTATTTTTATACATTGGCCAAAGAAATTTTTATCAAACTACTAATGATTTATGTAGGAGTAGGAGTTATTTAAATGCTTTCTTTTGCTTAAGATAGGTATCTAGCTTAATTAGAAAGGATAAAGAACACCATGTCTTTCGTGCTCGATGAATGGTAGGCATATGCTCTCCCCTTAATTGGGTGACCAAAAAACCAGACCCATCCACTTTTGTTTTATCCTTAAAGGGCCTACCTTGTGGGAAAAAGTAATCACCCAAGGGAACAACCCAACTGGTAACATGCTAAAGCCAAGCGACTTCCAATTGGGATATAAATGTGGGTACTTGGGGAAAGTTCAAGTATCATGAGGATTGTTCTGATAAGAAGGGAAGTACTAGTCTCTTGCCACATGTATGATCCCCCATGAATGAAATGCTTATACTAGAACCCTTTTTTGTAGCAAGGCCAAAATCCTTATTCTATTTGTTGGTGCAAGAATAGTCGTTTTGAAGCTGTTCCACATTCTTGCAGCTTTTAGTAGAGATGAGAAATATGCCATGGGAGATTCATGGGTATTGATGCTTGGCTGCCCCATAGAAGTGAGTGTCGTGGAGGGGAGCCAGTGGGGTCAAACATCTAATCATCCGCTATAAGTAAGCGCAGTTGGAGTAAATCCCAAGTGGGAATCCAATAAATATTGTCCTACACAGCCTTAAGTTGTACATGCTTGATATGTCTTTACCAATGTGTTTTTAAACAAATTTCAAACAAATCATACATTGGAAGTGAAAACCTTGATTCAGAAAAACATCCTTTGGAACAACTTGGAAAATCAGAAAATCAAACACAAACTTGCAAGAAACTATGTCATTCTCCTAGTTTAGTGCATCCACTGCATTTTCTAGCGCATTTGTGCAATTTTCTAGCACATTCATCCTTTGTTCTAGTGCATCTAGTCAATCTTGTAGCGCATCTGTGCATTTTTCTAGTGCATTTACCCTTTGTTGTAGCACATCTGTGCATTTTTTTGGCACATCAACCCTCTGTTCTAGTGCATTCAGACAATCTTATAGCGCATCTATGCTTTTTTTTAGCGCATTTGTCCTCTGTTTTAGCGCATCTATCAAATCTTTTAGTGCATCTGGGCTTTGTTTTAGTGCATCCATTAAATGAAAAACCTGAGAGTTAAAATTATCCCCTATTTCATAGTTTGAACCAAAATTCAGAATCTTCTTCAAATCTAGAATCATTCCTTAGGTACCATAGAGTCTAAACTTGTTAAAATTGACCTCTACAAGTGGAATTCTCCAACCTAAACCAAGATATAACATATCAAAGGGCCAAAATCATCAAACTTATCACACCTTTGATTATTAAGCCTAGTTTCATCATCAAGATTTACCATCCTTTCATCACAAAATGAAGCTATATAGTCAAATCAAACTTAGTCTCATTAGAATTTGTCATTTTATTTGACTTAGTTGTAATCCTTGGTACTCTTTCAAACTTAGATAAAAGTTTAGTCAAAACTATAACACTTGTATGCCCATTCAAACAAGGTTACAAAAACATAAACTCAAGGAAAAAGGACTTGAAAAACAAAACATTGAAGAGCCAAACCTTGAAACTCCAACCATTGAAACTCCAATAATTGGGACTCAAAACACTGAAACTCAAAACAGTGAAATGCAAAACACCATGGAAGAGGCTGAAGAGAATCCTTTCCATGAACTCAAAAACACTAAAGGGGAAGAAATAACTGAGGAGGATATCCAACATGCTGAACAAGATCCAAACTTCCACAAATGCTTAGAAAATATTTTTGAAAGAAATGGAGAAAAGTACCTCCTTATGCTAGCTAAACAAGTTGTCAAATTACCCAAGGACTTTGATGTGAATCAATTGAAAGAACCTCCCAAATAGCCTAAAAAAGAAAAATAACAAGTGATTTCCCCAACTCATCAAATGAAGAACCTTCAACAATAAATTCTTGACATGCAAAGGGGACCATCAAAATGATATTTGATCCAAGACATTTGTTCATATCCTTTTGATCAAGATATCCATATAATTCCTTTTCCCAAACATTGCAAATTCTTGAAATATGGGAAATACAATGGGAAAACAGATCCAATTGATCATGTGAGGGAATTTAGAACCATGAGTCTTGAATTTGATCATGAAGAAACTTATTTGATGAGGTTATTCCCAAGAAGTCTAGGTGGAAAATGCATTGAATGGTTTTCAAAACTTGCACCACCCATCAAAACCTTTGAAGAATTGGTCAACAAATTCATCACCCAATATTCTTACAACATTCAACATGACATAACAATGAAGGACCTTTGTAACTTGAAACAAAAAAAGGTGAATCGTTCCTTGTGTTTTTGCAAAAGTGGAGAAGGTTGTTAGCAAGATATTCTTGTTCCATACCTGAAAAAGAGAAGATGAAAATATTTATCGATAATATAAATGACGAGATGAGTTATAGGTTGGAATTACAATGTCCACCCACATTCGAAAAATTGATTGAAAATGGGATTAAAATCAAAGAAGCTTTGGTCAAAAGAGGAGTCATAAAACTTTACAATGACAACACATCAAACTCCTCTAACAATTACAACAACAATGAAAAACCAAAGTTTTGGCAATGAAACAAGAACATGGGTAACAATGATGGTACAAATGAAAACCAAAATGCAAAACCTGTATTCAACTTGAAAATAACGGCCACCAAAACTAATCAAAACAACAATCCACCCAACAACCAAAACAACAACCAAAATGTCAACCAAAGCAACAATCAAGGTAATGATGGATCAAAAACACCATCATATCGAATGTCCTCAAATCAAAGAAGGTTCACACCTTTAGGACAATCATCAGAATTAGCATTGAAGGAACTTCTCAAAGCTAAAGTCATAACATTACCAAAGGCAAGGAATTGGGAACCACAAGTTAAGTCTCCATGGTAGAATGATGCTCATTTTTGTGACTTTCATTGCAACAAAGGGCATAAAACCAATGACTGCATACAATTGAAGCACTTGATAGAAGACTTAATTGACAAGATGATATTTGTAGAAGGATCCTAAACAAATAATGATCATGGGGTGTTCAAGAAACCTCTACCCAACTACGAAAAAGGGGAATCTTCTTCTTCAAATACTAAAGGAAAAAACATAAACTATGTCTATGACACCACCATTCTGCATATTGAGGTAGTTGATGATCAAACTCATGACAAGTTAGATCTTATTGCAATTGATAACCCATCAAATGACATCATTGAACATGAACAAAAAATTATTGCAATTGAAAATCATCATCGTGATGTCAACACCACCTCACATTAAATCAATGACCTTGTGCCAATAAATTTGATCACCAACATTCTATGAATGACAATCAAATCAATGTCATCAAAATTAGAGAGAAACAAGACAATTTACCGATCAATGCAATCACAAGAGGACAAGCCAAGGTAACATTGAAAGGAGCTACCCCTTCAACATCCAAAGCAACTATTGTTGTCCCTGCAACTCAATATAACATCGTTGATTAGTTGTAGAAGATACCCACTCAAATATCCATATTAGAGCTTCTCAAGATTTCACCCGCTCATAGGGAAATATTGGAACAAGCTCTAGTCGCCACCACGATACCAAACAACCTAGAGGTTTTCCAATTCCAGACTATGGTGGGACATTTGACTACACCACACTGCTTATCATTTTCTGAACATGATGATGTATCTATCAATCATCCATACAACTCTGCCCTCCACATTGAGGTCTTAATCCACAAACACCGCATTAAACATGTTCTAATAGATGGAGGAGCTGGCCTAAATATCTATACTTTGAAACTTGTCCATGCACTAGGCTATTCAAAAAATGCTATTGATCCTAGAAGGCAAATCACAATAAAAGCTTATGATGACAAGGAGAGATCTTCACAAGGGTTGATAGTGCTACCTATTCAAGTGGGACCAGTTTTGAGAGATATAGTATGCCAAGTGTTAGACAAAGAGTTAACATACAACATACTCTTGGGAAGACCTTGGATTCATGACATGTAATCAGTGCCATCCACATACCACTAGTGTTTGAAGTTCCCTTTCACTGGGCAAAAAATCACTATTGTAGCTGACTCAAACAACCCCCAATATTGTAACATCCTCAAGACTACCCAAGATGCTTTTGTACCACACAACAGGGAAGCTCCAACTCATGGTTCATCCAATGATGGGAAACAACTAAATGCCTTGTCAAAGTGGGTTGAGAAAAAAGGACCAATCAAAGGATAAGGGTATCGGTGATTCCACTCCCACAAGTAAAGAAAGTACTGTTATCTAATTTTTAGCTTTCAACTGAAATCAAGTTTAGTGTTTATTCTTTTTGTATTGTTTGTTTAAACATTTAAAAGATAAAACATAGTCTGCTAAGTTCAATATGCATGAAAAATATTATCAAATGAAACATATTACATTTTCATTCCAATGTTGTAATTACAAAAAAAATGAGAAAAGAAAACCATATTTTCTACAAATGTAATCTTTATTGATAATCATGAAGTGTACATGTCCCTCACAAGCCAAGGGACTAACTTTATTTGTTCAATGAAAATAAAGAAATAGTTTATACATGAATAAGTAAATAAATAGAATGTGCATATAAGGGTGGAGACTAGTCATTTCCTGAGAATGACTAGTTTTGAAAGTGTCCTCTCATTCTGTTGCTGCCCCGAGTTGCTTGTCCATCCCAGCTCCATAGTGCTCCTAGCTCTTGCATATGTAAATCACAATGACATTAGAGCAATGCTCTAAGCAATGAAAGCTATCAAACCTTACATGCACACGTACCTATGCATGTATAAATTGATCCCTAAGTGCATTAAATAATCATGCAAACCTTGGATGCCCTAGAAAACAATGAAGTCATCAAACACATCAAAAATATGCATCTATTTTTCTAACTTGTTTTCTTCATGTGTAGATTTCGAACAAGTCTTGTTACTATTTTGATTCAGTTAAATGCAACATGTGGGGTAAATGTGGCACCCATGAGGGTAGAGCTCATAGTGCTTTGAGAGAAATAGGAAATTGAGAAACTTGATCAAAGATATACTTGTTATTAATGCATTAAATCAATATGGAATCACACTAGTTGATCAAATTTCATTATCAAATTCAAAAGATGCATCAAGTTCAATTATGCATCTCTTAAATAATGAGGAAGCAATCCAAGGTATTTTTAGGTCCCTCTCACCTTAACCCTATTGGACAACCACACATCACATAGGATGGTAAGCTTTCAAGTCACCAACGTAGGTGACATGTGTCTGACCAATAGGATCAAAGTGAGGAGACAGTTTATGTGTTACACATGATCAAAAGGTAAACAAATATTGTGGAGATCAGGGAGAAAATTCATGTGGGGCAGCAAGCATTGTTTTGGAAGCCATGAAGGTTTAGACAACAAGATGTATTCTCACGTCATGTAGGACGACGATAAAGAAAATGTCTTTTAAATTTATTGAAGGAAAAAAAGAAATGATCACAAGAGATTACATTATAGATGAAGAAGAAAGGAAAGGTAGTAAAAATTTTCAACTGCCCTATTTGGTGTCACATAATGATCAACTTTCATCTACATTTTCTTGAAGTGCTCAGACCCAAGGATTACCTCCACAAGTGATATGCAGTTGACAATAACTTTATTGATGGAAATGGGGAAGTAGTCAAGTTTCACAACTTACAAAGTGTAACTTTTAATGGGCATGAGATATTTTTCACAGTTGGTTGCACAATCTATTGTTTTGAAACAATGAAAATGATATGAATTTAACAACAATGGGAAGAGCAATGTGGAGTTATATGCATGATGAACAATCTATGCATAATAAACTATATACAAGGAGCATGATAATTGTTAACCCTGCGTGACAATGACCTAGGAACCTACAGAGAGTCTTGTGCAAAAATACCCATCAAGGGATTTCACAAGTTAATGACAGTGATTCTTAGATCAGTAGGCAGATATCACAATTTGTGAAGAAGACAATGATAATGCATATATAAGTGACAACCTAAAGATTGGAAGGACAACCATCATGAAAAACAAGCAACTAGAAAAGGTAAAGGACAGTCATGATGATGAAGAAATTAAGACATGTAACTTCACAATGGAAGACTAGCAGATGTCAGACTCAAAGCCTTGTGATCCATCTACACAAACTGAAAAAAATTGTGGGAGCTACAACATTTGTGTCATCTGTTGAGAAAGGGCATGTATTAGTGGTTGAAGGTGCTAACATTTCCACAACTACATTTGAATCATCATCAAATTTTGGTTATAAATTCTCCAAAGATCTTTGTCTAGATACAACATCTAATGTTACAAATGATAATCTTGATATTGTTACAGAAAGCATGCCAAGTGAAAAGAAGAAAAGTAATGACAATGAAAGTGATAGTACTAATGGTGGAATGATTTTGAAAGCATAATCTACACTTGATGAAGCTTTATCTTCTGAGGTGCAATTAAATTCTGAGAGTGCACTTCCTGTTGTAACTATCAATTTTACGGACTATAAGCTCTCCAGGGGCATTGATTCTCCTAAAAGAAATACATAGTTGGTTTTTGTAGATGTTGAGGGTGAAAAGAGTGATATTGTAGTAGGAAAACTTGAACTTAGGGGTCGTGATTCCCTACAGATTGCTGGGGAAAATCTAGCTCAAGATAATCAAGCTGGAATTCTATTTGATATATCTAACAGAGTTAGCCTTGTTGCTTCTGCTGACAAGATATTTGTAGACGATGCTCACACAAGTAATAATTTAGAAACTATTAATGATGAGGTGAGAAATATTTGTGTCTAAGATGGGTTTTTCAAACTCTGCAAATGAGGAGAATGAAAATAATTTTGAAGAGAATACAACTCAAGACAGTAATGTTGTAATCACAGTTGGTAAGGTGTTACATAAAGAAGCTGAAAGAACATCTTGCAAAGATGATGTTTTTGCAGAGAAAATATTTGTTGATGCTACAAACACTAACATGAATTTCAAAACTCACAATGATGAGGCTAGTACTAGTCCCATTTCTGAGATTCAACTTTCCAACACTGCAAATGTGGTGAAAAAAAATCCATTTGGAAATGCTAGATCATCTATAGAGTCTACTGATACTGGGTGTATAGCCAATGGGATCATAGATGGGTATGTGAAATCTAGCTTCTCAATTGATTCCAAGAATGTGGTTACTGAGAAATTGGATAGTGATGTTAGAGCAGTTTCCAAGGATGTTCCATCAACTGAAGCTGGACATGAGGCTGGTGCAAGGCATTCTGCTACCAATGAGAGTATGTTTGAAGGAAATCCAACTAATTTTTTTATCAAAAAAGAATGGATATTCATCTCCAAATGCTGATCATAATAATACATTTACTAATGGCATCCATAACAATATTGGACAATCTAGTGAAGATCACACTCCTATTGGAAATATTGAACCTCCTAATGTAAATTTTTTCACTGGAACAAATGGTCCTGTTAATACTATTCCAATCATGAACTCATTGGGTGCTAATATTAGTGAGATGTCCAAAGAAAAGCTTCCTTCAGTAGTGCCTGGCATCTTTACAACTGCTATGATAGATGGAGAACTAGAGTCCCATTCAAAGCAAGATGTGATACAAAATTGTGTAGAACATGGTGTTCAAGAGGAAGATTCAAAGGAAGTTCAGAGCAAGTAAAAGAACTTGGAATAGCTACAATATGTATGACTAAGAAGTAAATGGAGGCGTGGGTTTTGGTAACCCAAAAAAAAACAAATCTCAACACTTGTAATAGAATGTATGGGAATGGTTAGAAATGCCCTTATCATACATTAAACACAAGAAATTTTCAGAAAAAGAAAGCATCTTTCTAGAAAATGCATGGAAACAGAAGAGAAGAGAAAATTTAAAGCATTTTGTTCATTTTCTATACAATTTGAGCTCATTCAAGCATTATTTTTCTCTTCAATAATGGATAGAAAATACATTAAAATGCTTTCCAAAAGCTTACCCTTGTCGAAATCTGTGGAAGGTGGCTCTGTTGCTTCTAGAATCTGCCATTGAAAGCTCTTGGAAACCCTATGTCGGTTTGACTAGGAGGTTTCCAAAGTGCTCGATGAAAAGAATGATGTTTTTCACATTTTTTCATCTTTTGATGATTAGGGTTTGACCCTGTTTTGATGCCAATGGGATTTTTTATCCCATGTTTTAAAAAATGGAACTCGTATTAATGCATAATGGGGGTTGATTGTAAGTCGATGACTTAGGCATTTTAAGCCTTAAGTCTTATGCCTTATTTCAAATTTGTTAAAGTCCTTCAAAAAATGAAACACGAGGAGTGTGCCAAATCCCATATAATTTTCCTTTCACCTTTGGTCATGAATATCATTGTGCTTTCAAGACTTTCAGATTGTGCCTTCCAAGAAGTGTGGAATCCTTTTATGCCATATAGACCAAATTTGAGCCTTTTATTTTGCCTTTGAAAATCAGAAGATGTTGACCAAACATGTGGCCTTGGAGTGCAGAATGGAGTAAGTGAAAATGATCAAGTGCCTTGGAGGATTTGTGATCTTGCTAATGCTTTTGAAAGTATTTTGTCATTTCATTATATTTTTGCATTTTGTTTCAAAGTATAAAAATATCATTTAAGTGATTTTCTAGTCACTTTGATATTACTTACATGCAAATATAATGTAATCTATTATTGATGGTGGGCCCTCTTATGTTTTGCTTTGAAATGTAAAATAACTTGATTAAGTGGTGTATTATAAATCACCTAATCAAGTTATTATCTTTAATGCCTTTTTGGAGTTTTGTGTTTTCAAAACACACATATTGCATGAGTCAAAGCTAAGAGACAAAATGATGACTTGTCAACATGGAGAAAGTGTGGAAGTCTTGTTTTGACTATTTTGGAGGCTGTTTTGTCACACCTTCAGTGTGACCTTGGACTTATCTTTACTTTTCTGCATTTGGAGGACTTTTGGAGTGTTTTTGGAAGCTTCCATTTTGGCTTTTGTGCTTCATCCGACCTAGGGTTTGTAGGACTTCTGTGGGTTGTTGGTTTTAGTTTTGCTTAAGTATCTTGAAACTGAAGTTTTAGAGAGTTCTTTTCTTTTCTTCTTGTAGGCATTGTAGCTTTTTGGAGCTTTTTTCCAACAGAGGACAACATTGTAACTCATATTTGTAGACTTATGTAGTAGTGTAGCACCTTTTGATCAATAAGTTAATATATTTTACCTTCTCATTATGCTGTTTTATTGTGAAAGCTTTAGAAATGGTTGATGAAATCTTATGGTAGAAGTGTTTTCCCTTTGATTTTGTCCTATTTTATTTTCCTTTATGCAGTTAATATGAACTTGCAGGTCATGAAATTTGTTGAGTTAGTTTAGGATAAATTCTAAGTTGTGAGGATGCAATTTTCTTCCTTCTAGATGTTGTCCTTGACATTTTTAGCCTAGTTATGAAACACTGATGCAAAGGCATATGAGGTTTTTAGTTGTGTAAGCCACTGTTAAGTTATTGACCATACTTGTGTGTAAAAGCAGCTATATGGGTATGAGAAATACCATTAGGTGCATCACTATAGGGTTAGTTTTCTTTTCATGCTTGTTTTTCCCCTTTTTCCAGCAAGGAATAATTTAGGTGACACCATCAAAAGGGGAAGCCGACCCATAATCCAAAGGTATGCTTTTGAATAGGACACCCACAACTTGAAATTAGTCCCATGTTACATGCAAAACTGTTAAGTTCATTCACAACTTGGCATTAGGGTGCAAATTTGGATCCCTAACAATTTTGGCATGCCCGGTGGGACAGTGAACTAATTCTCAATTCATTTTTTATACATTTTATTGTTGTTGTTTGGTGTGTACAATAGTAGTTTTAGCATTTTGGAGGTAGTTTCTTTACATACCTGGCGTCTCCAGAAGAATAATAACTTGTTTCAGGTAGGCAAAGTGTTGGTATGTTCTAATTTTTCAGAAAACTCAAACCTAGTTTCCTTGGTTTACAAGAAACTTCAATGAATTTCCAGCTTCTATGAATGCTCCAATATGTCTACATTTCATGGGGACATGTTCTATCACCCTTCATTTCATGAAAGTGCTGCTCATATACCCAATTATCAACCATATCAAAATGAGCATGCAACTATTTTTAGTCCAAGTACCTTTGCTACAGGAGATTATCAATATTCCCCACATGTTTTCCACCCTCCCACCCCTGCTCAGTTTGCACATCATCCTATATATGTCCAACAATAGTCTCAGAAAAATCATCATAAAATCAACCAACATGTTTATTCACATGCCCAATCTTAGAGGGTTAACAACATGAGCATCAATGATATAATTTCTGATTTTCAAAGACAAATGTTAGAGATTGAAGGACAACAGGAGGTTGACATGCATCAGGAGGAGTTGGCTTACCAAGTTCATCTCCATGAGCAAGAATGATAGGCCAAAAAGAGGAAATTTGAGGTGAATCTTGCTCGACAACTTGCTGCAAAGGATGCGGAAATGAGGCTAAAATTTTCCAAACATGAGGTTGTCAAGTTCAATGTTCCAAGCTTCAAACAAGGTGCACCTTTTAAGCCTAAAAAAATCGAGATTCCAAGTTTTAGAAATCTGATTTCAATCTAAGAACCCATCCTTGAGCAAGCTCAACCTATAGAGGAGCCTAGAGAATTTTCTTTCCCAAGTTTTAGGAGCCCTCCTTTTGTTCAATAACTCATTATTGAATAAGTGCATCATTTTAAAGAAGCCCAATCAACTTTTTGCATGTCAAATCAGTTTCAGATGAAAGTTATTCCAAG
Organism: Sequoia sempervirens; assembly: GCA_007258455.2. Lineage (NCBI taxonomy): Eukaryota > Viridiplantae > Streptophyta > Pinopsida > Cupressales > Cupressaceae > Sequoia > Sequoia sempervirens. The sequence goes on from VDFB02326956.1 coordinate 58,181, forward strand.
GTATGAAGTTCCAACTGCCACACAAGGTGAATCCTCTAAATCTTCCAATAAAATCCCAAATTTTAGAAGTTTACCTATCTTGCAAAATCCCGAGCTTGTGTTTCCACAAGAGTAGTCATCCTCAATGCTAGAAGAGCATCATAGCCCATACTTGCAAGATTCTAAGCATGTTATCATCCACCTTTACAAAGGAGGACCTGTTGCTTATGACAGTAGATGGTTTGCTAAGGAAAATGAGGTATTGGGGAAGTCTAAAGAGGAGCAACTTGTAGCTGATGAACCTTCACTTGTTGTAAAGGAGAAGAAATCAGATCTATTACAAGAGATAGTTGAGCATGGTCAACCTAGGCAATAGGTTGTGGAGCAAGAAGAACATGTTGAACATAAAATTGTCTCTTTGATGTTTAATGATTTGCCCTATTTTGTTGAACAAGACGAAGGGAGCTTACCCATATCTTCATTGGCAACAAATCTAGAACATCTTGATGTTGTTCAACAATGTGATGCGTTCCTGGTTTAGGAAGTTATCAATGAGAATGCACAAGAAAATTTGATTCATGAAGATCACCATAAGGTAAAACTTAGTCTTCCTTCACCGAAAATAAAAAATGAGGATGAAGATGACCTTTTTTGGGATGATCTAAAGCTATTTTTTTCAAATTTTGAGATCAAACAATCATCTTTTCAGGAGCACAAGGTGGGACAACATGTATTTGAAGTAGAAAAAGATGTTCAAGTTCAGATTTTTGTTGGTTTATTTGATGAACTTCCATAATTTATAGGTGAAGATGAGCAGTGCTTGATTAAACTAGCCTCAATGCCCAATTTTGAGTAGTAAAGTGATGAGAGAATGACAAATTTGTTTGTTGAGTTTCCTATTTTTGTGGGTGATGATAGAGACACCCTACTTGTACTAACACTAGTATCAAATCTTGGAAAACAAGAAGATGAAATGCACTTTGATAGGTTGTTGGTTCATCAAGAGGAAGATAGGGGAAACTTGGTCTTGAGAGGTGAAAAGGTTGGTACCTATGAGAATATCCATCAAGAGGAGCATGATCAACATAGGCATGTTTTGAAAGGTATGAGTACTCCTTTAAATGTTCAAGGAGAAAGTTATGAAGTTGATGTAGGACATGTCATGCATGAGGAAGCTAATCTTGAACTTGAAGAGGATATGTTTTCAAGCATAGTGGAGGAGTTCTGCTCAAAGATTGATGCCAAGCCATCATTGACTGAATTTGGAGAGTGTGAGCAACATAACTAAACGAAAAAAGCAGCCATAGTTTCATTTGAATCGCACAAGGTAGCTCATTCCAATCATCATGAGGTTGTAATTGTAGAAGCAAATGACCAAAGTAGACCCAACAAGATTGGATTGAAGCTTATTCTTTCACGAGGATGCCTTATCAGGCATTTAGCCAGAATGGAGGCCAATAAGGATATTGATACCTTGCTTGCACCCAAGCATGAGGGTACACCTAATGAAGAGCACACTCAAGTTACCTTTCTTCTTCAGAACAACAATTTTTACATTCCATATGAAAATGTTAGTAAGCTTGTATATGTTCTTCAAGAGATATTGCAACTATTTGTTGAGTTTTTATTTGTGTTCCCTTTCTTTCTAGCTATTTTCTAGCATGGAAAACATTGTAAATTCTTTAGAAAAGGCAGCTATTTCACCCAACCAGTTAATGGGTTTGTTTGACCAGCTTCTTGGTTGGTTAGAGTAGGTTAGAATAGGTTTTTAGTTGCAAATTTCATTTCCCTAAGTGTTTTTTTTGCACAGTTAAGTAGTTTGCTTCATTTTCCGTTGTGTTTTGAATAAATTTCAAAGGTGTCTTGCTATTTTAAGCGAGTTGCAACAATTTGGAATCCTATTTTCAAGTGTTGTTGGATTTTTTAGTGACCATGTTCCCAATGGATAAGCTTAGGTAGCTGGTCTCATGTTTAGCAGACAAACATATAACAAATGTCACCAAAAATGTTACCTAATTTTTAGCTTTCAGCTGAAATCAGGTTTAGTTTTTATTCTTTTTATGTTGTTTGTTTAAAAATTTAAAAGATAAAACATAGTATGCTAAGTTCAATATGCATGAAATAGATTACATTTTAATTCCAATGTTGCAATTGCAACAAATGAGAAAGGAAAACCATATGTGCTACAAATATAATATTTATTGATAATCATGACGTGTACATGTCCCTCACAAGCCAAGGGACTAACTTTACTTATTCAATGAAAATAAAGAAACAATTTATACATGAATAAGTAAATAAATATAATGTGCATATAAGGGTGGAGACCAATCATTGCTTGAGAATGACTAGTTTTGAAAGTTTCCTCTTGTTTTGATATTGCCTCGAGCTGCTTGTCCTTCCTAGCTCCGTAGTGCTCCTAGCTCCTGCATATGGAAATCACAGTGACATTAGAGCAATGCTCTAAGTAATGAAAGATATTAAACCTTACATGAACACCTACCTATGCATGTATAAATTGATCCCTAAGTGCATTAAATAAGCATGCAAACCCTGGATGTCTTGGAAAACAATGAAGTCATCGAACACATCCAAAATATGCATCTATTTTTCTAACTTGTTTGCTTCATGTGCAGATTTAAGACAAGTCCTGTTACTATTCTGATTTAGTTAAATGCAACATGGGGGGTAAATGTGGTTTCCATAAGGGTAGAGCTCAACATGCTTTGAGAGAAATAGGGAATTGAGAAACTTGATCAAAGATATACCTATTATTAATGCATTAAATCAATATGGGATCACACTAGTTGATCAAATTTCATTATCAGATTCAAAAGATGCATCAAGTTCAATTATGCATCTCTTAAATAATGAGGAAGCAATCCAAGGTATTGTCAGGTCCCTCTCACCTTAACCCTATTGTACAACCAAAACATCACATAGGATGGTGAGATTTCAAGTCACCAACATAGGTGACATGTGTCTGACCACTAGGATCAAAGTGAGAAGATAGCTTATGTGTTACACATGATCAAAAGGTAAAAAAATGTTGTGCAGATCAGGGAGAAAATTCATGTGGGGCAGCAAGAATTTTAATGGAAGCCATTAAGGTTTAGACAACAAGATGTATTCTCATGTCATGCAGGACAACAACAAAGACAAATGTCTTTTCACTTTACTGAAGGAGAAAAAGAAATGGTCACAAGAGATTACATTACAAATGAAGAAGAAAGGAAAGGTAGTAAAAATTTTCAATTGCCTTGTTCGGTGTTCCATAATGATCAACTTTCATCTACATTTTCTTGAGTTGCTCAGACCCAAGGATTACCTCCATAAGTGATATGCAATTGACAATAACTTTATTGATGGAAATGGGAAAGCAGTCAAGTTTCAAACTTACAAAGTGTAACTTTTGATGGGCATGAAATATTTTTGATAGTTGGCTGCACAATCTATTGTTTTGAGACAATGAAAATAATAGGAATTTAACAACATTGGGAAGAGCAATGAAGAGTTATAAGCATGATGAATAGTCTATGCATAACAAACTATATACAAGGACCATGTAAATTGTTAACCCTGCATGATAGTGACCTAGGAACATACAAAGAGTCTTGTGCAAAAATACCCAGCAAGGGATTTCACAAGTTAATGACAATGATTCTCAAATCAATACAAAAATATCATAGTTATAAGGGAAAATATCACAATTTGTGAAGAAGAAAATGATAATGCATATATAAGTGACAACCTAAAGATTGGAAGGACAACCATCATGCAAAAAAAGTAGCTAGAAAAGGTAAAGGACATTCATTATGATGAAGAAATTAAGACAACATGTAACTTCATAATGGAAGACCAATAGATGCCAGGCTCAAAGCCTTGTGATCCATCTACACAAATTGAAAAAACTTGTGGTAGCTACAACTTTTGTGTCATCTACTGAGAAAGGGCATGTATTGGTGGTTGAAGGTGCTGACATTTCCACAACTAAATTTGGAACATCTTCAAATTCTGGTTATAAATTCTCCAAATGTCTTTGTCTGGATACAACATATAATCTTACAAATGATAATCCTGATATTGTTATGGAAAGCATGCCAAGTGAAAAGAAGACAAGTAATAACAATGAAAGTGATAGTACTAATGGTGGAATGATTTTGAAAGAAAAATCTACACATGATGAAGCTCTATCTTCTAAGGTACAATTTCATTTTGAGAGTGCACTTCTTGTTGTAACTGGAAATTTTACGAATTATAAGCTCTCGAGGGGCATTGATTCTCCTAAAAGAAATTCATAGTTGGTTTTTGTAGATGTTGAGGGTGACAAGAGTGCTATTGTAGTCAGACAAATTGAGGTTAGGGGTTGTGATTGCCTACAAATTGTTGGGGAAAATCCAACTCAAGATAATCAAGTTGGAATTCTAGTTGATATATCTAATAGAGTTGGCCTTGTTGCTTTTGCTGACAAGATATTTGTAGAAGATTCTCAGACAAGCAATAATTTAGAAACTATTAATGCCGAGGTGAGAAATATTTGTGTGTTTGAGATGGGTTTTTCAAACTCTGCAAATGAGGAGAATGAAATTAATTTTGAAGAGAATACAACTCAAGACAATAATGTTGTAATCACAGTTGGTAAGGTGTTACATAAAGAAGTTGAAAGAGCATCTTGCAAAGATGATGTTTTTGCAGAGAAAATATTTGTTGATGCTACAAACACTAACATGAATGTAAGAACTCACAATGATGAGGCTAGTACCAGTCCCATTTCTAAAATTGAACTTTCCAACACTGCAAATGTGGTGAAAAAAAATCCATTTGGAAATGCCAGATAATCTGCAAAGTTTGCTAATAATGGGTGTATAGCCAATGGGATCATAGATGGGTATGTGAACTCTAACTTCTCAATTGATGCCAAGAATGTGGTTACTGAGAAACTGGGTAGTGATGTTAGAGCAGTTGCCAAGGATGTTCCATCAAATGAAGCTGTACATGAGGCTAGTGCAAGGCATTTTGCTACTGATGAGAGTACATTTGAAGGCAATCCAACTAATTTTTTATCAAGCAAGAATGGAGAGTCATCTGTAAATGCTGATCATAATAATACATTTACTGATGGCATCCATAACAATATTGGACAATCTAGTGAAGATCCCACTCCTATTAGAAATATTGAACCTCCTAATGTAAGTTTTTTCATTGGAACACATGGTCTTGTTAATACTATTCCAATCATGAACTCATTGGGTGCTAATATCAGTGAGATGTCCAAAGAAAAGCTTCCTTCAGTAGTGCTTGGCATCTTTGTAGCTGCTGTGATAGATGGAGAACTAGAGTCCCATTCAAAGCACGATGTGATACAAAATTTTGCAGAACATGGTGTTCATGAGAAAGATCCAAAGGAAGTTCAAAGCAAGTAAAATAACTTGGAATAGCTACAAGATGTATGGCTAAGAAGTGAAAGGAGGCGTGGGTTTTAGTAACCCAAACAAAAACAAATCTTAGCACTTGTAATAAAATGTATGGGCGCAACCAAAAATGCCCTTATCATACATTAAACATAAGAAATTTTTAGAAAAATCAAGCATCTTTCTGGAAAATGCATGGAAATAGAAGAGAAACGCAAATTTAAAGCATTTTGTTCATTTTCTGTACAAATTGAGCTCATTCAATCATTGTTTTTCTCTTCAATAATGGGTAGAAAATACAGAAAAATGCTTTCCAAAAGCTTACCTTTGTCGAAATCTGTGGAAGATGGTTCTGTTGCTTCCATAATCTGCCATTGAAAGCTCTTGAAAACCCTATGTCAGCATGACCAAGAGGTTTCCAAAGTGCTTGATGAAAAGCATGATGATGTTTTTCACATTTTTTCATCTTTTGAAGATTAGGGTTTGACCCTATTTTGATGTCGATGGGAATTTTTATCCCATGTTTTAAAAAATGCAACTCATATTAATGCATAATGGGGGCCGATGGTAAGTTTATGAATTAGGCATTTTATGCCTTAAGTCTTATGCTTTATTTCAAATTTGTTAAAGTCCTTCAAAAAATGAAACATGAGGAGTGTGCCAAATCCCATATAATCTACCTTTGACCTCTAGTCATGAATATCATGGTGCTTTCAAGACTTTCAGATTGTGCCTTCCAAGAAGTGTGGAAGCCTTTTATGCCATATAGACCAAATTTGAGCCTTTTATTTTGCCTTTGAAAATCAAAAGATGTTTACCAAACATGTGGCCTTGGAGTGTAGAATGGAGTAAGTTAAAATGATCAAGTGCCTTGGAGGATTTGTGATCTTGCTAATGCTTTTGAAAGTATTTTGTCATTTCATTATATTTTTGCATTTTGTTTCAAAGTATAAAAATATCATTTAAGTGATTTTCTAGTCACTTTGATATTACTTACATGCAAATATAATGTAATCTATTATTGATGGCGGGCCCTCTTATGTTTTGCTTTGAAATGTAAAATAACTTGATTAAGTGGTGTATTATAAATCACCTAATCAAGTTATTATCTTTAATGCCTTTTTAGAGTTTTGTATTTTCAAAAAACACATATTGCATGAGTCAAAGATGGGAGACAAAATGATGACTTGTCAACATGGAGAAAGTGTGGAAGTCTTGTTTTGACTATTTTGGAGGCTGTTTTGTCACACCTTCAGTGTGACCTTGGACTTATCTTTACTTTTCTGCATTTGGAGGACTTTTGGAGTGTTTTTGGAAGCTTCCATTTTGGCTTTTGTGCTTCATCCGACCTAGGGTTTGTAGGACTTCTGTGGGTTGTTGGTTTTAGTTTTGCTTAAGTATCTTGAAATTGAAGTTTTAGAGAGATCTTTTCTTTTTTTCCTACACGAATTGTAGCTTTTTGGAGCTTTTTTCCAGCAAAGGACAACATTGTAACTCATAGTTGTAGATTTATGCAGCAGTGTAGCACCTTTTGATCAATAAGTTAATATATTTTACCTTCTCATTATGCTATTTTATTGTGAAAGCTTTAGAAATGGTTGATGAAATCTTATGGTAGAAGTGTTTTCTCTTTGATTTTGTCCTATTTTCTTTTCCTTTATGTAGTTAATATGAACTTGTAGGTCATGACATGTGTTGAGTTAGTTTAGGATAAATTCTAAGTTGTGAGGATGCAATTTTCTTCCTTCTAGATGTTGTCCTTGACATTTTTAGCTTAGTTATGAAACATTGATGCAAAGGCATATGAATTTTTTAGTTGTGTAAGCCACTATTAAGTTATTGACCATTCTTGTGTGTAAAATTAGCTATATGGGTATGAGAAATACCATTAGGTGCATCGCCATAGGGATTTTTTTTCTTTTCATGCTTGTTTTTCGCCTTTTCCTAGAAAGGAATCATTTAGGTGACACCATCAAAAGGGGAAAAAAACCAATAATCAAGAGGTCTAATTTCAAATAGGACACCCACAACCTTAAATTAGTCCCATGTTACATCCAAACCTGCTAAGTTCGTTCATAGCTTGACATTAGGGTGCGAATTTGGATCCCTAACAAGTACATTAAATTCTTCATTAAACCAGCCTGAGATAAAGGATTAATCAACAAAAAAAGGTATCAGTAATTCTACTCCACAAGATTAGGAAAGTCAACTTGAGTCCTTATCGAAACAAGTGACCAAGATCCAATTGAAAGACAAAGGCATGGTGGAATACTCATTTGAGCAATCCTTATGTTTATCACAACTTTCTTCTTCTCCTAAATCACATGGACAACCATCAACATCAAGACAACAATCATTACAATCCACCACTCTATTTGATGACACCTTTGTAAGAGTAGGCACATTAGTGGATGAGTCAGATGACAACGAGGTTTTAAACCAGTTATACAAAGATGAAGAATCATCACAAGCATCCACCTCAAGTGTGTAAACAGAGAAATATGACAAAGGAAAGACAGTCTTATAAAAGATGGGGTATGAGGGAAAAGGTCCTATTGGTAAAAGGAAAGAAGGCATCATAGAATTGATACAACCTATCACAATGCAAGCCAAGGATAAAATAGGATTGGGGTATAAAGAAGAATCAAGAGAAGAAACCAAACAACAAGTTGTTGAAATAATCCTACAACTACAAGCTAGTGATGATCATGAAACTGATTCAAATGAATATGAGTGGGATTCTTTATCCGAAGAGTCTTGTCACGATAAGGAAATTGATGTGGTACAAAATTATACAACCATACATGAGGAGGGTCAAAGTTTAGGTTACAGACTGCTTGAAATAGGATCACAACATGTTGATGACTCCAACAAAGACGACTAGACTCAGAGTGAAATAAATAATTTAGAGGAGAGTTACCTTATAGACATCAAATTCGCTATTGGACAGTCCAAAGACATTACCATCGAGACCCTTACTACATCTGACCTTAACCAATCCAACGATCCCTTACCCCTAGTACATCCTAAACTCATAGATTGGGATAAAACCGAGCCATCTGATATCCCCATCTTTTCAAATGATGAGGCCATTGTCAACTTCATCTGTTCCACCAATCCTGAAATAGATTCCACCATTGAACATCATAACGAAGCTTCCAACCAGGAGAGTGTCAATTTTTCCAGCTGCAAAATGAATAATATAGGGAATAGATCTGATGGTGAAAACCATTCAATGGCAATATCAGATCTAGAAAACATAAAAATAAAGAGCATATTCAATGGTGAAAACCTCTCAGAGGCGTTGAAGGATGGAAGATTTGACACACTACTTGAACACTTTTAGGAATGGTCTAAAGTATTGGTTGAACCCACTTAGTCTATCAATATCGACAAAGAAGAAATAGTAAAGACTGTCCATCTAGCAAAATTCTTGATAGATCAAGAAAAACTGAACTTCATCAAATTATTCATAGAAAGACAAGTCAATTTGTCTTGGTCATATTCCGACATGCCAAGGATTGATCTAGAACTCATCATTCACCACTTATCACTACCAACAGGGGTAAAACCGGTCAAGAAAAAGTTAAGGAAAATGCATCCACATATTGCCATATTGGTAAAGGAATAATTGAAGAAGTTATTGGATGTTGGGTTCATTAGACCAATTCACTATGCTGAATGGATATCAAACATTGTGCCTATTTCAAAACTAGACAAGAGCATCAGGATATGCACATATTTTAGGGATATCAACAAGGCTTTCCCAAAAGATGACTTTCCCCTACCCAACATTGACATCATTATGGACCTAACAACAAGGCATGGCATGTTGTCACTCATGGATGGTTTTTTTGGCTATAATCAAATCAAAATTTCACTTGAGGATCAAGATAAGACAACCTTCACATGTCCATGGGGAACCTTTTTGTTGGAATGTCATGCCATTTGGGTTGAAGAATGCAAGAGCAACTTATTAGTGTGCTATGATGACAATATTTCATGATATGATGTACACCTTCATGAAAGACTATGTGGATGATCTGTTAGCCAGATCATATACTAGAGAAGGACACCTAGAGATCCTAGATAAAATCTTCACTAGACTGGAAAAGTTCATTGTACAACTGAACCCAAAGAAATGTGTGTTTGGGGTGACTTTAGCCAAACTATTGGGATGTATAGTTTCAAAAAATGACATTGAAGTAGATCCTACAAAAGTAAAACCATCATGGAGATATCGTCCCCCAAGAACATCAGTCAGTTATGATCTCTGCAAGGGAGATTTCAATCAATCTGAAGATTTATCTCACAACTGGCAGACAAGACCCATCCTTTCACTCACTTTCTACACAAGAATGTATCTTTCTGATGGGATGAGAAATGTGAAGAGGCCTTCAACCAATTAAAACAATATCTAATGAGTCCAATTGTCTTAATACCACTAGTAGAAGGAAAGCCACTTTTATTGTACATAGCAACAATTGAGATATCATTGGGACCCTTGTTAGCACAGGAGGATTCAACAGGAAAATAAAGGGCAATTTATTATATCAATAGAACCTTAAATGGCTATGAGATCAATTACACCTTCATTGAAAAGGATTTCTTGGCAGTAGTGTTCGCTACCCAACAATTACGAAACTACATGCTAACTCATACCATTAGGTTAATAACCAAGATAGATCCACTGAAATACCTTCTTAGCAAAGCTAATCTAACTAGAAGACTAGATAAGTTGGTCATGATGCTAAGTGAATTTGACATCCAATATGTCGATAGGAAGGCAATAAAAGGACAAGAAATCATAGACCAATTAGTTGAAGCACCATTGCTAGTCAATAATCCAATGAACATTGAATTTATAGATGTTGATGTCCTAACGGTATCAACACAACAATGGGTCTTGTACTTTGATGACTCTTATACACAACATGGATCAGGTGCTAGAATCTTGTTTATCTTGCCACAAGGACATACCATTCCCAAATACTATAGACTGATGTTTCCTTGTACCAACAACATAGCCAAATATGAAGCATTGATCATTGGAATTGAAGTAGTAGTCAAGTGGAAGATCAAAGAGTTACATGTCTATGGGGATTCATAATTAGTCATTAATTAGGTAAACAATGATTATAAAACAAAGGACAAAAAGTTGATGCCTTATAAAAGAATGGTTGATGACTTCAAAAAGTTCTTTGTGGAAATAATATTTGAGAAGATTCCTAGAAGTGACAACAAAGTTGTTGATGCCATGACGACCGGTGCTTCTCTCTTACAGATTCCTGAGAAACGAGCCCGTTATGAGTTCATGGTGGAAAAAATATTCAACCTCTCCTATAAAAAACCAGAATCCCAAGTCATCTACCATCTAGCCGAGGCTGACACTTCCATCTACAGGAAAATTTATAATTACCTAAAAGAAAATTCCCTCCCACTCAACCTATCCCGAAATGAGAAATGAAACTTCATTCATCAAGCCGCCTGAAATGCCCTTATCACGAATGTCCTTTATCAACGAGGTCTTGACATAACTCTCCTCCAATTTTTGGAATGTGATGAGTTTGAAATCACTTTATGGAAGGTTCATGAAGGTTTTTGTGGAACTCATTCGAGTAGTCTAACCTTAGCCAAGAAACTCCCCTATTTGGGATATTACTGGTCGACTATAGAGAGGGATTCTTTTTAGTTTGTTAAGAAATTACAAAAGTTTCATATTCATGGAAATCTCATCCAGGCACCAGCACTAGAAATTCCACCTTTTCCATCAACATGGCCCTTTTGTCAGTGGGGACTAGATCTCGTAGGGAAAATTCATCCATCTTCATCAAATGGACACAAGTTCATTATCACAACCACAAATTATTTTACGAAGTGGATTGAAGCTGTTCCACTAACCACCATCACATGAAAGTAAATCTCATCATTCATCCTGAATTATATCATCTGTTGATATGGCATCCCTCAATCCATTATCATGGACAACGACAGACCATTCAAAAATTAGGATGTCCAAGAAATTTGTGAGAGGTTCCATATACAACATCGGTTTTCTACACCATACTATCCCCAAGGAAATGACCAAGTAGATGTCTCAAATAAAACTATCCTGAAACTATTGAAGAAAACCATCAACGATGTTGGACGTGATTGGCATGTTCAAATAAACCCTACTTTATGGGATTATAGAACTAGTATCCGCACCCTGACATGAGCAACACCCTATGCCCTAGTCTATGGATCAGAGGCCATTCTACCTATTGAGGTTGAACTCCCATCACTCCAGGTGTCACTAAAAGGAATCATTTCAGATGAGGATTACATAGTGTCTAGGTTACATGAATTGGAACTATTGGATGAGTGTTGTCAACATGCAGTGGATCATTTGAAAGCATACCAATAGAGGATATCTGGAAGTTACAATCACAGAGTCAAGCCTAGAAAATTTTAGGTGGGTGATTTAGTCTTGAAAGAGAACCCCCATAACCAACAAGATCGAGAGAAGAAGGGGAAATTTGAACGAAACTAGCTAGGTCCCTTTGTCATTGTGTCAGTCTTTGGATCAGGAGCATATCAGTTGTCCACACTAGAAGGGGATTTGTTTGATGAAGCCCTCAAAAACTTGCATCTCAAGAAATTCTACACCTGAATCATCTAGTGCATCAGAAAGAGTCCTGAAAAAATGGTTTCCTTGGTGAAAACCTAGCAAACATGCATCTTGGTAATGGAAAAAAAAATCATAAAATATGAAAAAGGTAATAAAAACAAGTAGTGAAAACCTAGCAACATGCACTATTTGTGATAGGTTATCTTTTCCATCTATTTGACCATGCCAACCATGCACTTTCGCCATTCACTTTCTCCATCCATCTACCTATCATCGGAAAGCTCTATGTACATATCCTGGCATCATGGTCGTGTCTCACCCTAGACTGGGGGAAAAATCTTGAACTCATTGGGGGCAATAAACTTTGAGCTTGAACCAACATAAAAAAAATAGTAGTACAACACAACCCAAAATAATGATCATAGTGCAACTCAACAATGAACATCAATCACCCAATCATGAACACATCAACCATCCATATCAAACAACCAAATTAATCAAACCAAGAGCACACTTCAAATGGATGATTTTCCTTCTAGATCAAGGATTTATCACTGTGGCATGAATGTTCAACCATTGAACTTTGATTTTTGTTATCATATCTCTAAAGCACCTTGATGATGTATTGAACTAGAGGAGCTAGGAAGGAGTATGATTTTTCTTTGTCTACTATATGTGAGTTGATCATTATTACTGTGCAAATTATCACGGGACGTGCTCTAAAAAGTATCATATAGGCATCATTCATAAAACATCATATAACACACATTAGTTGCATCATCATTTGCATCCATAATATATCATATCATCAGTTCCATATAGAACATCACATATCATCATAAAAATAGAAATTAAATGCATCCATCATGATCATCATCATATAACATCATATGGACACATAGAAAATAATCATCATCGCTTATCATATAACCTCAAAATCATAATGTCAAAGTGTACAAGGATATACAAATGTCTAAATAGATATATCAATATAAAAAATGGCAGTGTATCATAAAGTCTAAAAACAAGAGGTACATCATCAATGTCTCAACTGAATAAAGAGGTGTATACATGTCCAAGGTACATAAAAAAATCATAAACTAGAGCTATGTCGTGCTCCCCCTAGACGGTGCTAGCATCACAGGATCAGTACCCCCTTGCACCCAATGGACCCACACCAGGATCTCTCCGATCTCCAGATAGTGGTTGCGTGACACCCATGCTAACAGTACGAGACCGAGACTTGCCAGACTAAGACTATGCAAAGCTCTCCTGCCACTCTGGAGGAACCACATCATTATATCGACCTCTGTAGAACTTGGCCTCCTGTATGGTACAACAAACCTCTCTGAAGTAATCTGGTGTATTGGAAAATGTCGTAGCCTACTATAGCCTCTTAGTGATGGCCTCAACCTACTCCACTCACCGTCTCAAGGCATCCCTCTCAGCAGTCAATAGGGTAATCTGTCCCTACACCTGTCCTTGGGCCTATACCTGTGCAAGTTGGGCCTATACCTATTGCACCTACTGCCTAGCAGCATCTCTCTACGTTGTCAAAGTCTATATCTGTCCACATGCTACCTCTTACGAGGCACTCTCAGCTCTCCAACGTCCAACCATGGTCCTCTGCCACCCCCATCATCTCCACCATCACTCTCCTCATCATCACCATCATCACTACTATCCCCCTCCTCACTTCTCTCCTCCACCTCCCCCCTGCTCCTCCTCCTCCTCACCCTAATCCTCCTTTTCCTCCTCTGTTCATCACCTCCACCCATGACCTCCTGCCTCCTCCTCTGATAATAATGTTGGTTCATTCAGAATCATAATCCATGGGAATGGGTGTGAGAACATATATAGGGCATACTCCTCTGATATAGGTGCATCAGTGATCTCTGGATGCACCTCCCAATTAATGACTTGTAACCCTTGAAAGTGCTACACCGTTGCATCATAAAACAACATTGACCCCCACTCTATAACATCTTGTCATCGTCGTGGATAATGGGCCACTCCCTAGGGAATCCCCTGAACCCAGCCATACTATCTCACAACTCTCAGTAGCATGAATCTCTTGATGATAAATGGGTCCTCCCAATCAGATAAATTGAATGACATAAGAATTACATCTTCGTGTTGTCCTCTGGCCACTACTCACAATCAACATATGACCGCCATACCATTGAATCTAAATCATCTAGCGTCCTCCAATACTCCAACTTGCCTAGCCTAGGTTGAGCAAGTCAACTAGCATAAATATGAACATATGGCCTCATGGTTGGGTGTTGCCTCTCTCCAATTGGCCGAATGACTCCTATATGCTCCCAAGCCCAGACATGGAGCAATGTGACCCCTGTCGATAAACTTGCCCCATGCAGATAAACCACCTGGTGCAGATCATGGTAAAGGTGTGCAAGCATACAACAACCCCATGCATATCGGGTGTTGTGAAGGATCATGCTCTCCAAGATCCGCTCCCATCTAACTAAGAGTCCCTTTGACTTGTAGTCAGGACAAAGGAACCCTCCAATGTAGAACATAAGGAAAAGTGGCATATGCATCAACCATGTCCTTCCACAGAATCTCATACCCACATATATGGTCATCCTAAAATAATCTTTGTAGTCCATCAATCCTGCCTACTCCCATGAATCATAAAGGACAAGCTCCCCAACAACAGGTATCCGTAAAATCTGGTAGACATCCTCAAGAGTCATTGTGATCTTACTAGTGGGCAAATGGAAGGTTTATGCTCACTATGCCATCTCTTTGCTAAAGTTGTCAGTAAACCCCTATTCACCCTAATCTGGGGCATATCGATAAGAGATGACAAACCACATCATGCAATAATAGATTTCTCAGGCTGTGTCAGATGGTGAATCAACTCCCATGTCCTCAGGAATCTCTCTTTGATTTGCAGACTAGTCAATGGCTCCTATCATCAAAAAATCACAAATTAGTCAATCAATCAATCAAAATAAATCAACCTATCAATCTAATCAGCTCGAGTAATACTTTGATCAAATCTCATGAGCATCAATCAAACAATGCACCTCGCCTATCATGAGGTTTATCAAATCAATCAAACAATGCACCTCGCCTATCATGAGGTTTATCAAATCAATCAATTCAACCTCGCCTATCATGAGGTTTATCAAATCAATCAATTCAACCTTGCCTATCATGAGGTTTATCAAATCAATTAATGCACCTCACCTATCATGAGGTTCATCAATCAACTCAACCTCACCTATCATGAGGTTTATCAGATTAATCAACCTATAATTAATCCTCGCCTATCATGAGGTCAATTATCATTATCCTATCATTGCATCTCACCTATCATGAGATCAATGGAAATCTAACGTATCAAACATCATCAATCATCATCAACACAAAGGATGACTCAATTAAACATCATCGACATCAAGAAGTCTAATCAGGAAAATCATCAATCTGGTCTAAAACTTCACCAATGTGCTAGAATATTCTTTCTATGTGCTAAAAAACCTAATGCGTCAGAAAAGTCATCAATGCACTAGAATAGAGGTTCTATGCACCGAAACACCAGATGCACCATTTCATTTTCTCAATGCATTGGAATAGGGCCCCGATGCGCCAAAGCAACCTATGCGCTACATCATTCAATGCGCTAGTTCATCTAACCTATGCGCTACATCGCTATCCCTATGTGCTAGACTATTCTATGCGCTAAAATAGACCATGTATGCACTACTTTAGGATGTCCATGCGCTAAAGCATTTTAAAATCCAAATTCAAAAAAAAAAAAGCAGGAAATTAATTGCATGAAATACGAGGCCATTTTTGGGGTACTCATCGAAGGTCCATATGTTGCTAGGTGGTTGTGCTGCCTAACTCACTCAAACCAATGCGTGTGGTAGGGGATCACCATTCT